>VUYV01000005.1:2515006-2608973 GCA_008711295.1 Anarhynchus alexandrinus
GGGGGCCGGGCCGGCGGGGGCCGCGGGGAGCAGCCGGGCGGGTCCCCGCTCGGGCTCTGCCCGACCCGGCTCTCTGGCGGGAGGCCTCGGGGGGGGCTGTCCCGGCCCTGGGGGTCGGGGCGGGGGGCGGCCGGGCCAGGCCGGTGGCCCTGAGTGGGCTCTGCAGGGGCCTCTGCAACGCCCGGGATTCGCGGAGCGGGATCTGCTGTTTCCCCTGGGTGCTGCGTCCGGTGGGGTGCCCGTCGATGTCCACCCCTGGGTGCCTGCTGTGAGTGCTCCTTGGTGTTGGCTGCGGGTACCTCCTGGTGTCCATCGTGGGTCTCTGTTGGCATCCGGTGGGCACCCAGCGGTGCGGTGGCATCAGCACCCGCTGTGGGCACATGGCAGTGGGCGCCCATCTGGGAGGCTGTGGCTGCCCCGGGAGCGAGAGAGCGTGGCATGACCCTGTCTCGCCGCGTGCGTGGCATCGGGCCGGCGAGGGCGACCTTCAGTCACCTCTCAGCGTGTGTCACTGCTCGGATGAGCGCTTCCCATCCAAACGGGTCTGGGGGTGGAAGGCGTCAATGTATAACGCAGCCCTCTGGAGGGGGGTGTGGGCTGTCCCCCGGGGGCGTGGGGAGAGGCGAGGCGAGCCGGGGGCTATATAGAGCCCATCCGTCCCCACGGAGGACCTGTCCGAGGGGCGCGGAGCAGCTGAGAGAGCGGACGCCAAGGGGAGCCCTCGCAGGTTGTGATGTGTAAGGTGGCGCACACTGTGCTCGTGTTTTGCAGAGGAGTTCTTTGGTAAATCCAGTTGTCTGGTGGGTTACATCTGTCAGCGTGGATGCATGCTAGTGTCTGACAGGCAGTTATACTTGCAAGGAGGGGGCGACAAGGGGGGTTCCATCCCCTCTGGGGCAGTGAGGCTCTGGAAACAGGTAGGACTGGTTCTGCTGAGCTGACAGATTTGTACAAAGCTGGCTGGTTTATGTGCTGCCCCAGTTGATGCTTCTTTATGTGAACTTATTTTGCACAATGGAAAAACATTATTATGTCGTCAGTAAGTTTTTGTTCTGGTGTTTTGTTTTGTTTTAAACTCCACGCTTCTTCCCTCGTCAGGCAGAAATGGAAGGAAATACTTATGTTGATGACCCTCTTGCATAACTTACAAAAGGGAAAGTGGAAGAACACGAGAAGTAGGTAGACACGAATGCTGAGAACTGAGAGGGAAATATATATATTCAGCGTGAAAGAACTTAAAGACAAATACTTAAACGTGGAGAGATAGTGTAGTTAGAACACCAGTTAAAGTCTGATGTCATCAAAGTACAGATGTGTCTTTTTCAATGCATTTAATACAATGCTTTTACCATCACGTCAGGACGTATGCAGCTGTTTGGATATGATGAGTACATTAAAAACAACTGTAATGCCTCACTGCCAGCCACTCTGATGCTCTAGGTGTTACTTGCAAGCTAGGGGCAGCAGAAACTTCAGATGTTAATTACAAGAATGTTGCCTGAAAAATACATAGAAATTTACATGAAATCTAATTCAACTTAAAGCGAGGGATGTTACCATTCTGGCTGGTACCATCTTAATTTGTACCAGTGCCTTGCAAAACTGGAATAGCTGAGTGTTAATAACACAGTGATTCTGCTGACATCGGCTTTCTTTGCAGCCGTGTGCTGCTCGCGGAAAGCAGCATACTTAACCAGACTCCAGTTGCACAAATAACAAATTGGAAACAGTCGTATTGCTACTGTCTTTCTCAAGATTCCCTTTGCCACAGATTAATACAAGTTTCTGTGCTGAGGACTAACATTTCAGTTGTACTCGTGTTCTTTAGACCATTTCTTTTTTTGTGCACCTCTGTCATCTTTAAGCCAAATTTTAAGACTTGTAGAAAAAGAGCTCAATATTGTGATCAAGCTGCTTAGATAAAAGAAAATACTTGCAGCCAGACACCTCTCTCCACATTGAAACTGTTGATGTTCAGTTTGTTCTCTAGGGTTCCTTTTTGTTGTTGTTGTTGGTAAAGGCTTTCATCAAGCAGCTCTCTTCCTCTGATTCTTATTCGCAGTGAGTACAACTCACTGAAAAGCTTTTTCTGACCAAACTTCAAGTTACTGTTTAATCCTTTATGCTTCGTTTCTTCATTTCAGTATTTTTGATGTGACTAGGTTTCCTGGAGTCTGAAACAACATCCATAGGTTTTGTGAACAGTAAGGTTTGTGGAATGGTTCCCACCTGAATCTTAAACCCATGGTTGTTCGTCTTTTCCCAGGATCGTACAAGTCTTCCTGGTTGGTTCCAAAAGAAAACAAAACTGTTGAGTGCTCTTGTCTCTGTGTGTTTCTGCTGCTTTATTTTTGCTGATTGCATGTATCTGTACAGTCTGCATCCTCCTTCCACACAGATAGAAAATAGTAAAGGCACTTTGGGTCCCCCTCCAAGTTGATGCACAGATTTGATGCCCGTGCAGGCAGTGTTGAGAGTAGCAAAGGTTTAGTTCCTACTGTCAGCTCTTGTCCATGCTACTAAGCTTTTATACTACAACTTGTCATTTTCAGCGAAGCATTAAATAATGTACCAGTAAAAGGTGTATTGATGTCCACGGTCCCAGCAGCAGTTGGTTGACTGGGACGTCTTTAACCATGTGTTGTAGCAGAGGGCTTGGGGGAACAGGCTCTCCTCACACAGGGCTCTGAGCTCCCGTGCCGTCTTCAGGAGGACTTTATGCCTTCAGGGAAGGTAGAAAACACACCTCATTTTAGGTAGTCAGTACCCAGCGGTGTGAGGTGAAGGAGCAACCTGCAAGAAAGGGAAGGAAAAGCCAGGTCATGTTGGCTCTTGAAAACAAACTCTGGGACTTTGTAGATCTGTTTTCACTTTGAGGATGATTTGTGGGGGGGAAAAATGGTAGCGGTTTTCACTTTTTGCTTGACAGTTGCAGACTGTAAATGGCTTGAAGTGTTTAGAAAGTAGAGATGTTTTCACTACCTAAAATCTTGTTATTTAGCTAAAAGATGCAAATGAGATCTGTGGCACAAAATGGGAGGTGTCAGGATGTAGGAGGTCAGCTCTTTTGCCGCCATAAGTTGGGAGCAGAGCTACGCAGACTTGCAGCAGATGAGGAACTGATCCGGAGTTTTTTTAGTCTTTCTGTTAAAAAAGACTACGTGACCTAAGACTATGAAAACCTTTTTCCTCTTCTGCCCTGCCCTCCCTTCCTCTCCATCAAATATTTAGAATAGCAGAACTGAACTCAGAGTTGTCTCTGTGCCAAGTTTTAGGGCGTCAATATAGTGGAAATAAATATAACAGCTAAAATGTGTTTGTTTTCTAAAGATTACTTTTTAAACAAATATGAGTTGGGATTATTTACTGTCTATTTCCATTATTTTAGTGGTTTTCTGAAAACTTCCTTGCTTTGTCTCAGTGGAAGTATCTTTTCTTAAAGCTGTTACTTATTTCCACCGTTTTTTCTCCAGTCATGGACAAAACAAGCCAAGTGATACTTATTTAATGCACGGAGAGATGAAGGTGTCAGCTCTTTTGGTGACTGCATATATATAGTTTAAATATTTTATGTAGGAATATGGGATCCCCTTTTGTATAAAGGTTATTGTTGTAGGAAAGTACCTGTAAGCAGCTTTTTAATGCTTTGATACCTTACGGTACAGTATAATTTCTGTCTATCCCAGCTGTCACCCGTGGGACACTCACCAGACATTTGAGGAAATAAATCAGAGCTCACATTTATAAATGAAAGATACAACTTTGTAACATTTGTAACTGAAAATACCGTATCTTGAAGGACTGTCAGTATGTTAAAACTGTAAATCACTGCTAAAGGACCTAGAACATCAAAGTTTATTTTACATTAGTAGACAATGTTTTTGTTATTTTGGAGCTCAAGGCTACTGTCAGCTGTTAATTAATTGAAGGGAGGATCAGTATTTCTCCATTGAGATAACTTGATTATTTCTGAAGTTCCTCTGAAAAGGTATTAAAAAGAAGAAATTTAACGTGAAGACACCAGTTTTTCAGAGTTGTGTTCACTGTTGCAGTGATACTTTGACTGAAAACTTGCTTTTCTGCTCTTTTTCTGCAGGTGAGAGTCACCACGTGAAGTTACATTTGTAGGAAGCTGAAGGACTTCTTTATCATCACCTGTAAGTATCTACCTTCAAAGTAACATTTAAGTGCGTCTGTAAACTAGAACTGGCCTTTTTCATGTCTCTATAGTAATTATTCCTCAAAATCATATACTGTAGCTTTTTCGTAAATTTTCCATGCAAATTCTTAAAAATTGCCCGAACGAAGCATATGGGGAACTTGAATCGAAGTTCTGTTACTGTCTACTTGTTTTCAGCATTGCTTTCATACAGCAGCATTTTTTCTTCCGTCTCCTCTGGGTTGTAAGTCAAAAAGGCAGTGCAACACGTTTATTTTTCTGCTTTGCCTCTTGGGGGTCTCCCAGAGCAGAACTGTTACTGCAGCAGTCTTAATGCATAAGCTGCTGTGTGAAGGTGGTCCTTGAGAGTATATGAAGAAAATGGGGTAAGATCTTATCTGTTTCTATCTTACAGGGTAAAGGAAATAAAATTGTTGAGAATCACACGTCTGGTTAGTGACAAAGCCAGGAACAGAACATGGGGTTTGAGATCATCACTTCGGCAGATTTCTCCCTGTAGAGAGGGAGGGCAGGTTAGTTGTGTGCATAGGGACTCACCTATCGTTGGAGTCATCCAAACTCCAAAGCACTTTAGCATGGAAACTTCTAGACATTAGAAGCATCAGTCCCTACATTCACAAACTAGTCTTGAGAAGGTGTGAGGACAGTCAGTTATTTAAAGCCATAGATGCATGGGTGGTGGATCTTGCCATGCAAAGGAGTAAGGTGATACCTACGGAGTCCAAGAAGCGAGTGCCAGTTTGGGGAAGGGTGATTTGTGCAAACTGTGCAGAGAGCAGGCACTGTAGCAGGTTATAGGAAATTTTTGTGTGCGTGTTTAATACTGTCATGTCTTGGCATATAAGCCAACACCTGTATACAGTTTTAGAACTCACTTCGCTTACTAATATCTACAAAGTGATTTTTGGATGCATCACTCCTCTACACATCACCTTGTTGACAGAGCAGAGTACTGAACTGTTACTATTTCCAGAATCTCATTCTTCCTCTTGGCATGTCCCTCCCAGAGTACACTATCTGGTGGCAAACACCTTGCTAAACTGCAAGGTACTATGCTGAGGTTACAACTAAGTAGAGATTTATTTTTTTTTTTTTTTTACCTTGAACTAATAGTTTTATACTTGTTTTTTTTTTTTTAAATCCTAACTTATTTATTGGGATTGTTTTATACTTGTAGCTTTTCTTGTTCTTCAAGCCTATATGCTTCACTCAAGATATCTGAGGGCTTAACAGGTGGTGGCCATGTGGTTCTCTTGTTGAACTGTGTCAGGTATTAATGCCCGAGGTCTTCACAAAGCCTGTTTAACGCTCAGAAAATGAAATGTTCCCTGTTTCTGTAATACAGTGTTGATGCACATATGACTTACTAATGCTTTGTGTACCATTCCTGTGTTATGCAGAAGAGGTAGAAGTACCAAATGGTAACTAATTTTCATTGCCTGTATGCTGTGTTACATATATTTCTTGAAGGGTGGTTGAAATAAGCCTCTGTTTGAATGTGTACTTCTCTGTACAGCTCTCTTGTATTAGCAAACCTAGATCAGTCACATTTCCAATGCTCTCTTCTGTTTCTTTTTTGTTTACACAGGTTCTGCCTGTACATCTGCACTCCTCTGACAAGATGGTATTTCGGAAACCACCAGATGGTGGCTGGGGCTGGGTGATTGTTGTCGTTTCCTTCTTTACTCAGTTCTTGTGTTACGGATCACCGCTGGCGGTTGGAGTCTTGTATTTAGAATGGCTGGATGCTTTTGGAGAAGGAAAAGGCAAGACTGCTTGGGTTGGATCACTAGCAAATGGAATTGGATTGCTTGCCAGTAAGTGTAGATGCAGTATTTATCTTAAATCGAAACATTTCTTTCTAATAGATGCTTTCATCTGTATGTGCTTTTGGAATTGTATTAAAGACAGCTGCAAACGATAGAATGAGGATGCTGCATTTTTGTTTTAGGTCAAGATGGCTAAGATTACTCTTGTAGTTCCACTATACATAAACCAAAACACTATAGTGGTAAAACAGCAATAAAAACATTACACTTAGAAAATTCAAAATTATTCTATTTGAATAAACTAGAAAAACCAAACTCTGGGAAGACTGAATGGTAATTTTGTTGATGGTATTTTTAAATATTTTTTTTTCACGAGGCTTTAAGACTACCATTTGTATTAGTATCTTTAAAATCAGAGCAAACTGTTATTCTGAAATGGTTCGAGTGCTTTAAGAAAAAAATGTCAATTAATAAACCAGTTACTCATTTTTCAGCTCTAGAAGTAAATGCACCAGTTAGGCTGGATAAGGGCTCTTCGCCACTGTTTGTTTGAGAAAAAAACTCCCTTTGAAGCCTGGAAAGTTATGGATAACAGTGGCGTTAAATAAAAAAACTTTCCTGGAAGCTTTTCTTTAGTAAGACATTGTCACTTGGAGAGTAACAGCAGGGCTTAGGGAAATAAAACACCACTTTGAAAGTCCATAGGTCCATTTTGTAGTTGCTGTTTTAATATCGAGCATGGGTGTTGTACTGGGTAATATCTGTAACTTCTGCTTTTCAAAGATTCACCATGGGAACTATTATCTTTTTGCTGAATCTAGAAAAAATTGCCTGTCAGCAGAGAAATTGCTACAGGCAAAAGCAATTATGTAGCTTAATGGGCAAAATGCAGCTCAGGATTCTGAGGAAATCTCTCCTTAAAAGAAAGTTGACATTCAAATAGTGAATAAAGATCACTGCTTTGTATGACACTATAACTGGCCAAATACTGGTGTCACACTTGTGTCGGGGTTTTATATCACTAGGCAGAACAGAAATGGGCAAAGGTGTATCATTAACCACAAGGAGACTATATTCAGTCCCAGGATGTAAGTGGGCAAAGGACTGTAGACTGCTCTTCCATCATACATTTTATTTTCCTGTTTTAAGGGCATTAACTCCTATTATTAATGGATCAAGACCTAAATAAACTTGAGTGAGAAAATGAAGTGGGGCAGGGGAGGCTAAACAAGATAGTTACTGAAGAAAAACTAGGCAGAAGGGGATTTCAAGAGAAGGGGTGAAGAAAAACCTTCTCCCTGGAGACCAGAAGTCTCTGGCTCACTCTTCTGACAAGAGCCTCAGCCCTGTTTCTCATATGTCAACACCATGCTAGTTTCCAGATTTCTTAGTGCCCTCTGTCTTGCCACTGTGAGCAATTGTCAGTAGTGTGCTTTATAGCAAATAGAAACTGCTGTGACTGAATAATACAAATAAAAGGTACTATTGTAATTGATTTTGGTATGTAATGGTTAAATTACTTGAAATTTTTATGGGTTAGGAGTAACGCTGTATGTCAGTGTACTTTTATTCTTTTAGTTTGGGAAGCTTAATAATCATTCCTATTTTTAATGCCTTGAAAGAAAAGTACAGTGAGGGCCTTTTAATTGCATTGATGTTATCAGAGTTGACTGAAAACAAAATACATGTTCCCTGCTTTACCTGAAATGGAAGATCTCACTTACTTATCAAGCTGGGATCTGACCTTAATGATAACTTTACGTAAAGTAAACTTGTTGGGAGGACACTGTAAGTATCATAATCCCTACCTAAAACTAGAATGCTCTTGACAAGTTACAAGTTTTCATGCAGTTTTCATAGCAGGCCTTTTTCAGACCTAGTCACTAGTGTAAAGAATGTTTGCGTTGTCAGGGCAAAACCATTGATGTAACACGTTGCAAAGGCCCTTTTCATGAATATATAGGAAAAGAGAACTTGCTTCTGTTCTTATTTCTGCTATTGCAGGTTCCAGTATTATAGGTCAGGTGGGGCCATTGTGTGTTGTAACCTATGTTAAGTAGATGATTGGGATAATTGAATTTTTCTAAAGTGGTGTGTTTTCACGTATGTGCAAAGACATTACCTGTAACTTAATAACTTAACAATCTCCCCAAGCGAGCTGATTTCAGCAGCAATATTGCATGTGTGAATGCTAGTAACAGGACAGCTTGACCCTTTTGGTCAAGCCTTTGGACCCTTGCCTTTTACTGTTCCTAACTTGACTCTTCTAATATTTGTTGTTCTCTCCATTCTTCTTTATTTTGGTTTCCAATCTTTGATTTAGTTATCTAAAGGCATACTTTCAAGTATTGGTACTCCTAAAGCAATCAATGTTGTATGCAGAAAATACTGTAATTCTCATTTGATTTAGAACATGTTTGTTTAGACCATTCTCCGTCTCCTACAACTTTTCTTAGTTAATTACGTCCTTAAAAGTATGTAATCTTATGATATAAGTTGCTTAGTTTTAGTTTTCAGCTGATGAATAATGTTATCTTTAAGAGGTGTATTATGAAGTGTCTCTGAGTAAGTGTGGTGTATGTCTAGAGGCTGCAATCGAATTACTTCTAAATTTTTTTAAATCTGTGCCTTGATACAGTCTTTTTGCCGTTGATAAAAGAGACTTCTGCTCTTTTAATTAAGGCTTTTCTGGAGAACCATTAAGAGTCTTCTGTGAGCTCTCTCCAGCTTAACATCACCTTTCTGAAGCTGTAGATGCCAGACTGGAAAAAGAATGGCGGTGTTATGGTTTGAGAAACCCACAACAATTTATTGTCATTTAGACGATTATTCTATCACCCGATGAGCCTTCCTCATCCGGGAAGGGGAATCGGGGAAAACCAAGGAAACACGAGGGTTGAAATATAAACAGATTGAATAGAATAAGACTAAGTAATTAACATTAATACTAAAGAACCAGTATTGATCCCGATAGCAATATAAAATATACGAGGCTTATACTCACCCCATTCTATCAGTAGGAAGCTGTGCACTCCCAGCAGTGGGCAGCAAATGTCGGACACCGCGAGCGCTATGGCTTCAGGAGCAAGGGAAGGGCTCAGGATTCCAGCACCGGGAGAGAGAGCACTTCACAGCAAACTTTCTAATTTATACTGAATGTGATGTTCATGGTGTGAAATAATCCTGTTGGGCAGCTTGGGTCAAGTGCCCGGGTCTCGCTCCTCATCATCCCCGCACCTGGCGAGCTCGAAAACACTGAGACCTTGAAACCCGCATACCATAGTTGGGTATGAAGTAAATATTTTCACAAATTCAGACACTAGAGTCTTCTAAAAAAGTGCAGTTTTCCCAAGCATTAGAAGAGAAATTAGTCCTGTGTCACTCAAACCAGGACAGACAGTTATGGTAGATTTGCAGCTACATACAGGAAACAAGTTAGTGTCCATTTTCTTAAGGAAGACTTTTCTCATGGATGGTGCTGGAAATCACATTAGCTAGCTTCTGTAATAGTGGAAGCTAGGTCCGTTGACTTTGCTATATTAGTACTGTAATTCGCCAAAAAGAAGAAAATGTCCTTATATGTATGCCAGCTGGCACAGAAGAAGGTTCTGTGTGTTTTCTCCCCTTCCCTCTGTACATGTAGTCTTAAACATTTTTTTTAAAGTAGCTGATGCTGGTGAGTCCTTTCACATTTGCTGTATCCTTTTCTACAGTGTTTACTTCTGACTTATGTGAGAGCTAAACTTAGACTGGAGACATGGAAACCCAGGACAGCACCTTGTTTGTTGAGATGAATTTCGTAGCCGCCTGGTGTTCGATTTCTGTCCTCTTGCTTGCAGCACGGGCAGCGTTGCTATGGCCAGTGTGCAGCCCCGAGCCGGACTGCTTGGCTCATCAGCTGGAAAAGAGAATGGGACAGGGACCTGATTGAGCTTTTCCTCGCAGGATGACCTGAGTTGTAACTTTCTGTCACATGACCTTACAGTGTATTGGAAGAAATGTGCCTAAAAGAGTGATAGAAAAGCATCAGTGTTATTGCACAGGGCAGTGATGAGATCCCCACTACAATATTAAGTGTCGTAATGCTTATCAGCCTATAGTAGATGTGGCACATGGCTCCATGGGTGATGTAGGGCTTTTGCACAGGAAGAAACTGAAAGAGCTTAGCGTGTTTCCCCTACTAAAACAGGCCAGAGGAGGACATTTATTACATTATTGAAGATCATGTGTTTCTCCTGCACCAAGTGTTCTTAATTTTACGTCCTTTTGGAGCCTGAAATTAAATTTGATCAATGTTATACTTGCTAAAGGCAAAACAAAGACCTTGGCACCTGTAATTGGCACCACAGCTGTTTATAGTAAGAGTTGAGTTCACAGTATTTGGCATAGAAGGAGACACCAGGAATATTCTCATTCCCACTCCCCTTTATTAATGGAGGAAGAACAAAGGAAAGATTCTCCCTTGAAAGGCATGTCTTGATAAATTAATGGGGTGTTTCTCCTGGTCTGAGGCATTCAGTGTAAAATATTTAAAAAGCTTGATTTTGTGTTTTCAAGCAGTATTTTTACAACTGTCAAAAAACCTTTGCAGCATCTACATATTTTTGGACAAAAACTTCACACAAAGAGAGTCCCCACTGTAAACTATGGAAGCTATACATAGTTTGTGGGGAGGGGAGAAGATATCCCAAAGATTCCTCTGAAGAGTAGCCCAGTTCATTTAATAACTTTATCAGAAAGGAGCATTCTTTTCAATCAGTTGGGAGTGGGTTGCTGTCCAGTGCAAAAGGGCTTTTTCTGATCTATATTCTTATCCAAAGTACAAACATTTGGAGAATACTTTATTTATTATGACCAAGTTTTAGCAATGCGTTTAATATGCAAAAGATATTCTTGTGTTCTGTTCCATGGATTTTACATACAGTCCATAAGCATTGTTTCTACTCTACAGTTTCAACAGGCTCAGACAGATACCAGCAAGTAGGGTGGGTCAGATTAATGCAGGCGATAAGAAAAAGAACTCAGTTGTCCAGTATTGTTTGTTTAGCAAAAGATTTTGTGTGTGTATGAGGTGAAGAAGGGAGGACCCTTGAGATGGGTGAGTGGAGGAAGGGAGTGTTAGTTTGCAGAATTTTTTTCTTCATGTGAGAAGGTTGAGGAAAAGAGTGTTAATTCTTGATGTTCGTTAAACAAAACAAATTTGTACCTGTCAGGAGGTCAGAAGATCATGGTAGTTATAAAGTTGCTGTGTGAGCAGCAGATGGCTTGTTTTCACATCTCGGGAAGGACTCACTGTCACATCCAGGTCTCACTGAGGATAAAGTCTTTCATTCAAAAAAATCTTAATTAAAATATCAATGTACAAATGATTCCTCCAAGGAGTTCTTCCTCTTTGGTGTCTCTGCAAGAAGATCTACTGTGAGAGTCCATCTTCTGTCTGCTGCCTCTTCCCATTTTGTCTAGGGATCTTCTTGACTGCTCTCCTGCAGAGCCTGATAATTGTATTACTGGCTGCTGAGCCTTGACAAGTCATGCGCAGAAGAGCATTGGCTGTCCCTGTGCTGGCTTCTAAGTCTTTCTTCCTAGAGTTAGCTGTCATTCTTATAAATTGGGCTGGTGTCTTTTTTGGTAGAGTATCACCTAATTTTAAGACACGTCATTTGGAAGAAAAATAGCCCCAGGGCTTTTATTTGTAAAAGAGGTAAATATCTATCAATGTCTTCAAATATTATTCTAATACCAGCATTAACCCCTGGAGTTGCTTGGCAAACTGAACAAAATGCTGGCTTAAAAGCCATTTTCCGTGCTTACTCTTGAGGATTGCTGCTGGGATTTTATTTTTATGTTGTTCACATTATGGTGAGAAATACATTATCAGTGGAAGGATCTTTCTGAAAGAGAGTCAGCTAATGAAAATGCTTATGCTGCCTGAAGAGCTGTTTCGTATGCGGCTGTACGTAGACTCCTACATTCTTCAGAATGTCCACTTTGAACAAAATACACAGGGCAGGAGTTCACAGAGCAAGTCTTAGTCCCACTCTGGGAAAGTTGGATGTTTGACTAGAATTAACCGCCTTGAACCCATTGTGCTTGAATTACTTGTAGAGAATAACATGTTTGTGTACAGTGAACTCCTGTGCAAATACCATGGTAATAACCAAAGGTACTGTGCCTGGTAGAAAAAAAATGCCAGCTCTTTGGGAAACAGAGAAAGAGAAGGAATGCGAGGAGGCAGGGAAAAGAACAAAGATGCTGGCTGTCATGGGGGTTTTCTTTTGTGACTTTTATTTTCTAGCAGTACGATGAGGGGAGTGTGAAAGTAGGGCCTAGTGTGAAGGGGAAGATGAAACTGTTTTTCTTCTCGTCCCAGAGACCTATAATAACTATTTTAATACTTGTACTGGCGCTCTTTCTTATAAGCAGGACCATTGCTGAGCTGCCAGGCCTCTTGCTGTGTGAGATGACATATTAATACTGAGCTTATTGGAGCAGGTTCTTCAGTTTTGTGCAGGTTGTTTTCCATGTCAGAGCAAAAAGATCTCTTTGTACTTTCTGTTCTCCTTTTGGATTATTTTTTGTAAGTGGGAGAAGCTGGAAGAGCATCTCCTTGGACCCTGTCAGAGATGCTTTTGATGGTGTTCCAGAGGAGAGTGTCCTTGTCAGATTATGAAGACATGTTTTTCAGCGCTGTGTCTCCCTCGTTCTGGCTTGGGGTCAGAGGGTCCAGCTTCACCTCGGATCCTCTACTAGCAGTCAGTGCAGTCCGTACCAGTACCACCAACCCAGGTTGGACAGAGACCTTCTGAAAGCAGCTGTGTCAAAATATAGCGAGCAGGTGGAAGGGAAATACTGTTTATTTTAGCAAGGTAGTGGGTCAGAAATAAAGAATAGAAAGAGTGCAAATTCCTCTGCTTAATTGAATTATGTTACCACTACCTAATGTTCTTTTACTGTAGAAGAATTTTTTATGCAATACAGATTCAATCCTTTGTTTATTTTTAAATCCCGTGGTTTTAGGAAACATAACAATCTTAATTTGCCAGTTCTAGTAATTAATTCTAAGAATCAGCAACAATCACACTCTTAGCTTTTGTTCTCGGCAAGTTGCTCTGCCCAAGTTATTCTGGCTGGCTTTCATTCCCACAGCGTGCTGACTCTTGAGAAGCTGCAAGCGCTTACATCTTCCTTTTTCATCCTTTCCAAAATCCAAATAAACCCTACTTCCCCAGAAGATTTTTTTCGATTCTTCTTTAACTCTGACTCTTTGCTGGGGTAAGCCCCAGTTCAGGCTCGCTTCCCTGTACCTTCCCTAGGCAGCTAGCTCTTACGCAGGGCAAAAGTTCTGACCTGCCTTGCCTTTGAGGATCATTTCATCTGCTAACGAAACTGTGGTCCTGCCTGCCAGAACTGCTTGTCCCATGGCCGGTAACCACACGAAAACCTTGCCTGCATTCCCAGCTGCTAGCTCCTGTCTGCAAACCTAGGCAAGCACCGTCCTCAGCTCCAACTGTTGTTCACCTCATATCACCTCTCTGGGCTCACCTCCCATCTGCCGGGAATCTCAGTTATGTGTGAGTCAGGGAGGACCAACCTTAACAAATGGCAGACTCCAAAATCACAGCTTTTGCAGATTATATCGACCGTGGAGTGTCTTTGTATCACTGCGAATGAGATACAAAGGTGGTGAGGGTTTTTTTTTTTTGTTGGTTTTTAAATAATGTCATTTATCTGTGTATCTGTCTTCTAATCTCAGAGTTGGTGAGTTTAGGATCTTGGGACTAATATGTAAGTCTATGTATGAATGTTTGCAACTGCAGAGTTTCAGATGAGAGATTGTCTTTTGCAAGCCAAGTCCCTTGCTGGTTGCTTATTTATGCAGGCCACCAAGCTTGCATGCTGCTTCCGACTAAAAGGTGTATTCCAGGTCACACAACTGAAAATAAGTGCTTGTTCTACAACTTCAGTGAGGGGAGAACTGGCTGAGTAGAGGCAGAGTATGAATGTTGCCTGCACTTTGTTCTTGTTTTGAAGAACTAACCAACCAAGAACTACTGGGGAGGCTGAAGAGGGGGAGAAACCTCTTCCAAACTTCATGAGTGTTGCTCTAGACATTCTCAATAAATGCCTTTCATTGTGCATAGTTTTAGAACAGTAGAAACAAAGATAGGGAGTAAACAGTTATTTGGTGAAATACTGACTAGCAAATATTTAATTCCCTAGAAAATCAGGGAAGAGTACTGTTTGCCTTTATCTGGCATATCAGCAGATATTTCCTCTATGTAAGCACCAGGTGGCATTCTTACCATTATTATGATCAGAATTTACTATTTTCCATTTCAGTTTTATAAATCTCATCTTATATCAAGATGAATACAGATACTCTCTTTTCTAAAACACAGGTTTTGGTCTCTGTCAAGTTAAAGCCTGGCTGATGGTCTAACTTCTTTTGGTACCTAAAGAGGAAGAGTCTTTTTAGAACCTTTGTACAAGTCCTTAGGTGTGTAGTGACAGTCTTACAGTCTAGTATGTATGTATCATCCTATGTTTAAAGAATGTTTTACTTGCTCTCTCCCTACCAACCCTGGTACCACTTCATGGTCTTGATGTCAGTTTCTCCTTAAGCAAAAATCTTGCAAGCCTGATCTTGTGTGTTTTGTAACCGACTCTTTTAAAGAATCCTGTAAAATAAGTATTCCAAATTGTTGTTTAAGATAATTACATATTTAAGTAATTATCGTAAGAAACATTTCCATAGACTGAGATTTTTTAGAAGTTCTTCCTGGTGTTGGTATTTACTAGGAATGTTTTTCCTGCTTTTCCTCTAGGTCCTGTCTGCAGTATATGCGTATCATCTTTTGGAGCAAGACCAGTAGCAATCTTCAGTGGCTTTATGGTGGCCGGGGGCCTCATGATGAGCAGTTTTGCACCTAACATATACTTTCTATATATTTCATATGGGATTGTTGTTGGTAAGAAACACGTTCCTTTGATATAAAGACTTAATCTTTATTATTCTGAGTCTTGGTTTCTGAATCTGAAATGGAAAACCAATTCACAGAGGCAGCGGTAGTCTGGGACTTGATTTATCAAGGAATACTTTGGGGCGAGGAGGGATGTCACACAGGCAGGCTGTTGCCATGTAGTGAAAGATAAAGGCAATGCATATGTTCATCAGGGTAGAAAACAGCTTATCCTCTGTTGGCATGATTGTTAGAGATGGAGAAGCTGGGGTTTTACCTAAGGGGTGGAATCAAGCAGGTCTTCTGCAGGCATGAAGCGCCAATTTAAAGGAATAACACCTCTTCTGGAATTTTGTCATGTACTCATTCTAATTTGATAAATTAGACATCATTAGGGACCGATGTTATTCTCCACATAACTGGATTGAACCTAAAATGCTGTGCAAGAGGCACGAAAGTGCTGTTCTCCTAGTAGGTGGTGACCTGCCTCTCTGTGCAGCAGAGGTCTGCTGTGGGTGGTTTATCAAATTAACTGTGTCAGGAGTCCAGGCCCCTTGCTGGCCGGCAGGGACCCAGCAGCATGCTGGCTGGGGCACGGTGCCACACGGATGCAGCTCTGCTGTTTTCTGGACTGAAAGCCATGTAACCCTTCCCCGCAGCACAGAACCTGCGCTGGTGAATGCCTCAAACCCAGCCTGCTCCACACAGGTTCTGCAGCCAGGGACGGTCGGGGGAGAGGGAGGTGGGACAGTGCAGGCAGCCTAATGGCCCTGTCAGCATAAGGCTGGTGTGGCTGGTGCTGAGCCAAGGTTAAAAGGTACCTCTGTGCCCACCGTACACTACTGTATTATCTGGGGAATAAAAAGGGGCATTTCATTTCCCAGAGTACGTCACATGCTTTATTTCTAACTTTTTCTCAAGGACTTGGATGCGGCCTTTTATATACTGCAACAGTTACCATCACTTGCCACTATTTTGACAAACGCAGAGGCCTTGCACTTGGTCTGATTTCAACAGGTATGACTTTTAGTTGTCATTCTCTCTAACTTTTCAACTCTGATGCAGTTACCATTACCCTGGCAATAAAAACCAGGAGATTATATTTTTCTGTTACTTCCTGAAGTAGTACTTAAGTCAAAACCTCAGTAGCAATGAACAGATAAAACCAGGCTTCAGATGAAATAGTAACTACACTTGCAGGTATATGGTATGAGTTATCCATATAGATGAGAAGCTAAAATGAAAGCAGACCTCACTAGTAGCTTGGGCTGTATGCCATGGGTAATAAGAGGGCAAACTTTTAGTAGCCCTCTCTTCTCCCTCTTCTTTCTTACACAAGATCAGAGGTGAGAAAGAGATTGGAGATGCAGGATGTAAGTGCTGGATCACCATAACCCCGCACTAGATGTACCTTTAAAAGAATAGTTGAAGTTTTGGGCTTACATTTTTAATATTTTTTTCCTTTCCAGTCTCAAAAGAGACTAAATTCTGAAATCTTCCAAAAGCTCATCCCAGCTTTTTGTCCATGTATATTAAAGGGATCCTAGAAAAATGAACCTCTGATAATACAAGGAAAATTCTTCGAAGGATGCTGAGCAGTCTTTCTCATCCTCTCTCTGGGTCTTTAGGTTGTGTGATGTTGTCCTTTACACCAAGAGGAATTGCTAAATTAATGGACCAAGTAGGAACTGTTAAAGAAGTCTGTTGTCCCGTGCCTTGCCTTTTGTGTTGCATGGAGTCTCTCCTCTGATCTGTTTTCTCAAGTAGCTGTTATTGAGGAGAGGCCTGGTCAGTACAGTCAGTGTTGTGAGATATTAATGCCAAATTCATACCAGTGGAATAAAGGAGAACTTCTGCAGAAATGTTCTTTGGAATCATTTTCAGTGGCTTTTGTTGGGATTCCAGGTAGTTTGCCTTAAGGCCTGATCTTATTGAGCCCCAGTTAATTTTAGTACCTTGAAGACAAAACAAGTCTGAATTTTAGAATTACTTTTTCCTGTGTTTAGCACTGAAGTATATCAATGGCTTTAATATAACCTAGAGACAGTCTTCAGAAAATCATTTTAATTTAAAGTTTGTCTGTAAATTGATTTGAAAAACCAATGCTCTGTATTTGTGAGTGAACATCCATTGAATACAATGGATCTACACTCACTTCAACTGAGAGCTTTTTCTTTAAATTGGTGGGATTGCATAAAATGCTTGTGTCCATAGTAATTGCTTACTCTTCAGTGTTTTCTTCTGAATAACCAAATTTCTCAAATGCATATCTGGCCCTGCAGAGCTTCAGAAATGCCTTTGGAGTAAAATCGCACCATATGAGCCCCCCTCCTTAAACATCAAGCAGTCAGGGATGTTTCTAGGAGGGCTCTTGATGAGCCCCTGGTCTGTTCCTGCCATAGAGGAGGGAGGTGGCAGTGAGCAGGAGAAAGAGGAAAATGTTGGTGTGTGAAATTTTAACTGTGCTAACTCAAAATGATACCCGAAAGGATACATGTATGTGAGTGCATGGCAGAGGGGTGTCTTGATAGTTCGTTGATGTTTTTCATCAGATATAGTATTGATCTTACTTGTTTCTACAATGCCTGCTAGTTTTAATTGTCATAAATTTTCAGAAGGCTTTTTATTTTGTGGATGCTGCATAAAGAAACTGTATCTTCAAGATACATTCATTAGACTGGGGAGAGAGAAGCACAAATGACTCACGCTGCCACAGGAATGGTATTTGTAGTTGCTGAAATGTAGAGGTTTGTTAGTGTTGAAGAATGTTCTCAGTTCTTCAGTTTAAACTTATCCTATTTTCCTTTTATAGGCTCAAGTGTTGGACTCTTTATATATGCAGCATTGCAAAGAGAGCTTATTGATCTGTATGGACTGGATGGTTGTCTGCTAATAGTTGGCGCACTGTCTCTAAATATATTAGCATGTGGCAGCCTAATGAGACCATTGGAGTCATCTGATTGCCCTCCACCAGAAAAAACATGTGTAGACAAAGTCCCAGATCAATACTTTGTTTACCATGAAAAAGAAAAGACTGTTGAAGAAAATATAAGCATCCTTGAAAAGGGCTACATTGATGAAAAGTGTGCGAACAATATGCCTGATTACAAACAGGATAGCATTTTAAATAAGAATGTATTAAGCTCAATAAATGTAAATGAGAAAGACACTTATAAAAAGAAAGTTGTAGAACAGACAAACTTCTGCAAGCAACTCGCCAAAAGGAAGTGGCAGCTCTATTTGAACTACTGGGAAGAAACATTGGTTCTTTTTAAGAACAAAGTATTTTCAGCTCTCTTTGTTGCCATCTTGCTCTTTGATATTGGTGGATTTCCTCCTTCTCTGCTCATGGAAGATGTAGCAAGAAGTGCAAACATTAATGAAGATGACTATCATATGCCCCTTATTTCCATTATAGGCATTATGACTGCTGTTGGCAAACTTACTTTAGGAATACTGGCAGATTTTAAGTGGGTTAACACTTTATATCTATATGTAACTACCTTACTAATGACAGGAGTGGCCTTGTTTGCAATTCCATTTGCCAAAAGTTACCTTACATTAGCGATGCTTTCTGGGATTTTGGGTTTTCTGACTGGGAACTGGTCGATTTTTCCATATGTAACAACAAAGACTGTGGGAATTGAGAAACTGACTCACGCGTATGGGATATTGATGTTCTTTGCTGGACTTGGAAATAGCCTCGGACCACCAATTGTAGGTAAGGTCAAGGTAGATACTCTAAAATGAACATGAGCTTGTCAGGACCAGGCAGAATTAATTTGCATGCTAGTCATTCTAGTTGGTCCTAATAACAGTGTAAAGATGAAGTCAAAATCTTTGACAAAAATGCAAGCCTGTTTTGCTTGAGCTGGGCAAGCTGATTGTGTTCTGGTTTTGGCTTCGACGAAAAGCACATTTCATGTCTAAGTGGTCAAATTGCATTTCAAATTTGGCCTTTTTTATTATTTTGTTTGTTTGTTTCATGATGTTTTTCTAACTTTCAGTGCTGTGTTACATTTAACTCCTCACTGATGCACTTCTCTCTTATTTTCACCTTCAGGTTGGTTTTACGACTGGACGCAGGAGTATGACACTGCATTCTATTTCAGTGGCTTTTGTGTCTTACTGGGTGGATTTCTTCTGCTGTTGGCAGCGTTACCCTGCTGGAATGCCTGTACCAATCAGAGCTCAAAGCTGCCTCCAAATACTTACTCCTACAAAGTTGCATCTAGCGCTTAGGTGACAACTGGAAAACACTTTGCGCTTTTTTATATTATATAGCAAAGTATTTTAGTAATTTAGCACTTATTTATGAAGCCCAAAAATCCTCTTCCACTAGAAAAATTCCATTGTTTCTTGTTTTTCAGTTCCGTTTTCTTCTTTTATTTCTTTTTTTATTTTATTTTTAAGAACAGTCTTATTTTGTCTACTATGCACTGTGTTTTCAGCCTTTGTCTACTGTAATTTCCTTTCACCCTGTAAGGGGTATATTCTGCTGTATTATCAGCTGTACTTTTTTTTTAAGGGGGGTTGTGCGGAGGGGTGAAAACTTTGAAGCAAAAATGAAGGCCTGTTCCTTGTAGGAGAAGGCTGGCATTTCTGTCACCTTTTATAGGTCTCCGAGTTGCACAATCAGACTTTACAAAACAAAAATTTGCCTTATTAGAATGTAATACTGTGGCAAGGTGCTTATAACATCATGCTTAGATTAACTTTTTGTCTTTTAAAAGTTTCTCCAATTTACAATGAAGTGCCAATTGGGGGAGGGGGAAGACGGGGAACAAAACCAACCTTGTGTTGCATTAACTGAAGTGAACTTTATGATGAAAGTAAAGACTGACTACCACTGCAACTAAGAACCATGTTTATAAATATTGCACATTTTGTGAAGTCTGTTTATAAAACTGTTGAACCAAAACCTTTTAAACCAAGGAATAAATATGATTGTTGAAACCATGAAAAGAAACGCTGACTTGGTTATGCAAGTTCATAATCTTTAGATCGGAGTTGGAAATGTGCATACTGAAGTCCACAGGTGAGTGTTTCAAAGCAAGTCACCTACTGTCTGGCAGTACTGGGGGCATCTCTTTTTGCACAAATGCAGTTTAGTAGGTTGAACCTGCTGCAGAGAGCTTAGTAGTAGAGCTTTCAACAAGGTAGATTTGATTGGAAAAAAGGAAAAATGTGACAGCAATGTCATCTTTGCTCTGTCATATGGAATGGACACAACAAAGAGCGAAGTTAGTAACAGCGAGCAAGTGTGGGACAGAGGTAACAGAAGAAATACAGAAGGAAGCTGAGATGGAAACAGAGCTGCAACACTTGGAACACCAAACAGGCCGATGAAGAGAGAGCCCCTGAAACCCACTGCCCAGATACTGTCTAGCTGCTGGCTAGCTCTGTGTGTCTGTTGGATTCTTGCTTTTGTTTAAGTCAAGGCCCAAGGCTGGCATGACTTGGAAGAACGCTGTGTAAGTCTTTCTTGAGCCAGGCAGGTGCTACAGGGAATGCAGGATGATTCAGCTGGCTCGGCGCTGCCCTGCCTGCCCTGTGCAATAGCTGTTGCTTCTGCAGCTGCTCGTGCGCACAAGATATGTCTGGTTGCTTTTGCGTAGTAGTCACAGAAATCTCCTCTCCACCTGTGGCAT
The DNA here is from genome assembly GCA_008711295.1 of Anarhynchus alexandrinus. Lineage (NCBI taxonomy): Eukaryota > Metazoa > Chordata > Aves > Charadriiformes > Charadriidae > Anarhynchus > Anarhynchus alexandrinus. The sequence continues at coordinate 2,535,567 of VUYV01000005.1, forward strand.
GCGCTATGTGCTTTGGCTTCTTGCTGTAGGTTTAAAGTTTAGTGGAGCACGTTGGGAAGCCGTGGATGAGGTAGAAGTTCTGGGTCCCGAGTTACGTCCTGTATGGTTGCCTGCAAACGCCCAAGTATTTCTCAGCAGTACTGTGTACCTCAAATCTCTGCTGTGACTCTGGCTCATAAATAATGCTTAAGATAAAAAACAGGCATGTAATGAGCAACCTTTATTGTCAAAGTGCTATGCACAGAGTTACTGTGTTTGCATGCCTCATTAAGCAAGAGCGATGTAACCTTTAAGTGGGGCAGGCATAAGTGCAAGTAATGTTCCCTCTTGTGGTCTAAGGTAGGAAAATCCAGCTTGGTTTCAGACAGTTTTTGCTGACTCTCTGGGATTCACTTATGTTTGTTTTGTATTAAAACTTGACAAAAATAAAGATGCAGTTAATTTGTCTCTGTTTTTTTCCCCCCATTTGTCATCTGGGTGTAAGTACTGTGTGGGGTTTTTTCCCAGATTGCACCCGTTTTCTGTGCTGTGTGGCAGCTGTAGTCAGATTTCACCGCATGCATATAAAAGTAGTACCATGTTTTACACATCTTAAAGAAACTGCGGTGATATACTGGATATAATCAGGGTATGTGTGCCTTCAGTTTAGTATCTTTTAGTCTCTCACTTTGTGCCAACAATACATTTTGAGCACTTTAAAGATGAAACTGATGTTAAATTAGTTGCCAGTCTGTTTGAAATAAATCAGCTGAAATTAATGTTAATGATTGGGCAATACATGGCACACTTTTGCAATGGAAATGGTGTCTATTATTAGGCAGCCTGATACGTTTGGAAATACAGCTAGTGATCTATGATAGTTTCCTGATGTAACCCTGTCCATCAGTGAGGATGTTGAAGAACTTTATATTGCCACTGAGGGCAATACATGTTAGGACTCCTAGCCCTAGCCAGTTAATTGAGCACTGTGACTGTACTAATCCTGACTTTGATAAAAAAGACCTAAGATTTAATCTTTCATTTTTCGCTTTTTACTTCTCTAGTTTTGCAGGGTTCCTTTTCAAGAAGAGATGCTGCAACTTGAGTATTATCTGAGAGCCTTTCCTCCTTCTGTCTGGCATGCTTCATTCAAATCGACCCATAGGTTCAAATGTTTTTTGGAAGGTGGCAGGAAAGGTGCAACATGTTTATCTGTGCCTCGTTCACTTGAAAAGTAGGTTATCAGCATTGATAGGGTGGTAGAGGTAGGTAGGTACACAGTTCTGCCACACAGAATTAAATTCTGCATCCTCTTGAGTTTTATAGTCCCTGACAAACAGATCTGGAACAGAAGGAATATGGTGCTTAAATAATCACTCTTTATTGTAGAAGAAAAAGTTATTGTTTATTGCATAAATTAATTGGTTACTGTGGAGTCAGGCACAAATAGAACATTTATCTTCTTATTTGCAGATCTTAAGAAAATTCATTTTAGTTACCAAAACATGAGACAAATGAAACTGCTAAGTTTTATTAGATTTAAAGTCTATTCTGTGTCTTGCTCAATTGATGGTCTTTATGGTTAGCTGCAAAAATAGGCTGCATTCCTTTGGTAGCTGTTAATTTGTCTACATCATTCTGGTACTGGACTCCTGCATCACGTATCACAGAATCATAGAATGGTTTGGATTGGAAGGGACCTTAAAGATCAGCTAGTTCCAACCCCTCTGCCATGGGCAGGGACACCTCCCACTAGACCAGGTTGCTCAAACCCCATCCAGCCTGGCATTGAACACCTCCAGGATCGGGCATGTACTGACATTGAACAATGTGCTGAGTAAGGGCTACAGATCATATGCTATAAAAATTGGTTGAGATGTTTGCATAGTGTTAAACTGTCAATGAGGTATTTTTTTATTTGGAAGATATTTCACTTAAGGCCTTTCAGGAGGGCATGTCTGGTGAATATGTTGGGCTGAACATGATACTGGTCAGATTAAAACCAGCAAAAGATGAATTATACAGAAATTGGACATGTATGTCAAGGGAAGTGGCAGAGGCTTCTTTGCAGTATAAAGTAGAATTCCTCAGATTGAAAGGACTATTTCAGTGATGTTTTGCTGTAGACTCAATTAATTATGCTGAAGAGCCAAGTTAAAGGCTTGTCAGTCTTCTTATGAGAAATAGTCCTTAGAGACATGTCAGCATGCTCTGTTTACCAAAATCCATTTAGCGTTTTACTTTTTTTTTTTTTAAGAAAGATATTTCTGCTTTTAAATTGGAACAGTTCTTAGAAGCCAATACACAGATGCTCATCTTGTACCGTGCTATATCACGTAATGATTTTATTGCAGGAACTAAATCATAGAATCGTTTTGGTTGGAAGGGACCTGTAAAGATCATCTAGCCCAACCCTCTGCCATGACATAGTGATTTCAAGTTTCTCCGAATAGCTGGTCTGCTTCTGGTTTGTTGTCACTTCCATGGCTCTGTGGGGAAGTCTTGCCTCCTTTCTATTATGTCCTCGTTGTAGGGCCTCACGTTTTCTGCAATAGCTTCTCATGTTATTTTTCTTTTTGTGTCCATGTATTTTGCAGCAACGCCATCAGCTTTAGCTATCTTTATTCTATTTGTGGAGTATTTGCTTTCTTAGTTTTTTTTCATTAGCGCTAAATAATCACATCAGTACAAATTTGACTTTATTAGCCCTAAAATCGTTTCATGTTGCCAGAATCTAAAAGCCAAGATGTCTGAAGTGAGCAACTCTCTGAAATTGTCAGCCAGAGCTATAGAACTGGAATCAAATATGTCTGGAATGTACACAGATTTCTCAACTTCTCTGCCTGCAGATGCTCAAGACTTCATTTAATGAGGAACCGTGAGTCTTGTGCACATGTGATAAGGAAGAGTTGAAGACAGGACACATCTTTTGGCCCTGGGGTCTCGCTGATGTGTTGTCTTCTCTTTGGATCTCCTGTGTCAGGTGCAGCTTTTGTGCTGTGTGTGCTGCAGTTTTGTGATCTAGCCTAAGGTGAGAGGTGGGAGAATCATATGGCTGAAGCATGAAATTTAACATTCGGGTGCCTCCAGTCTCCTCACTTAGCGTGCAACAAGAATTATTGTGCAATGTTGTCATTGAATACGTACCTCAGGAGTCTTCAAGGGAGCATCCCTGTACCCATTCCTCGCTGAGCCCCAGTGCTGCTGCAGAGGGGTTAAGTCCAGTGAGCGTTCCAGGCCATAGTTTCAAGTTGTGTTTTCTGTCAGTGGAGGTGCTTGCTTAAGGCATCCAGCAGTGCGTTGTTGTGAGTGCTGTGTTGTAGACCCACTCAGGGAACCCCTGGAAATGCTTCTTTTTGTAACCGAGATCAGCTCATTGTTTTTACAGTGGGGGCTCACATGTCACTGCCAGCACAACACACCGTGGTGCACCGCAGCGCACGGGTAGGAAGGAGCTTGGAGCAATCCCTTTGTGAGCTGCCCTTGCGGTTGTGCCCCTGTGCAGAGAGACTGCCGCCTGTGTTGTTCCCTGCTGCCTTGGCCCCATGCTTAATCTTGCAGGCTGAAACTCTCTTACCTCCTTTCCTGGTGTCACAGCTCATGTTGAAAAGTAAACATGTTTTCAGTGATTAACAGTAATGACTAGGAGATGTTGCTGAGTAACGAGATGAATACCTAACCCCCTGTTTTGTAAATGGCCAGTGCTCTGACCAACTCTATATTTACAGATCATATCTAAATTGTGTGGGTTTTTTGTGGTTATAACTTTAAAATTTGATATATGACTTGCATATCAAGTTGTATTAGGTCACGCTGTCTTCTGTTGGAATCAAATTACTTTGCTGTTTAATTAAAATGTCCCTGGGTTAGAGTGGCTGTCTCCCTGCTTTGCATTACTTAGGGGACCATCTTTGCAAATCAGGATAACTGAAATCATCTGGCGTGTCTTGAATTACAATAAATACCATGTATGAGGTTATGCAAGGGTTCATAGAAATGTTTCAATTAATTAATATTTGCTTCAAATAAAACAGCATTATGTGGAGGTGCTGCCAGGGATCAAGGGACAAAAACATTACATTTATGATACTGGGCTTGACAATCTCATATCTCCCTAAGCACCATCAATTATAGGTAATAATTAAGTAGTTATTGTTTTGGGTGTATGGATGACCATTTTGGCTACCAAAAAGATTCCTGGGAGAGAGAGATGGGGAAGAGGGAATTCCCACTGAGCACACCATGTACCTTGTTGCTTCAGCAATATGAGACTTGAATTTACATATGACAGACTGAATTACTGAAAACAGGGTTTCATCATCTCGCCTGGAACTGGAAAGCTTGATGGAGCTGCTGCTGCCATCTCAGTTTCTCTGGAGGGATGATCTCCCTCTTGAGGGTCTTCCACCTTTTCTGAGTTTTTTCCAATTTTGCTCAAGAAGTGGTATCACACAGAAGGCAGAGTTAATTGAACGTAATAGACAGGAGCAACTCATTTGAAACACTGTTGAATCAGTAAGGACCAAAGGTATTGAAATTCTATGCCGTTGGTGAAAAACAAATAAAAACCTGCTTCTGCCTGACTTTTACGTGGGTTAGGGCAGTGCCCATGGTGCAAGAAGATGCTGAAGCCTCCGCTTACTATATTCCTTCCTTTTCTTTTTTTATCCCCTCCTCAGGTGCTGTGAAAGCTAGAGGCAGAGAGGAGGCAAGGACTAACCATACTTTATTTCTTTGCAGCTCTTCAAAGATTTCTTCAAAGAGGTAATACTGTGTTGGAACTGTATTATTTATGCAAAATGGCAGTGGATGGTGCAAGAGATAAAGGCTTCAGCTAGAGATTCGTAGACCATGAGCTGTCTACAGCTGAAGCTGGAGGCTGAGTTTACCGTGAGCCATGGGAAGCTGTCAGAAACTGGTGACCAGCTTGTGGATGGAGCCTCATGGGAGATCTGTCTCCCTGGGAGGATAATTTGGGCTGCAGAAACTGGCCTGGTACTTGTAGCTTTTGCTAAAAATAGTTCAACAATTCAAATTCCCTGTGAAAATTAGAAGATAGGGAACAAACCATGATTACTAAAATGTTGTGTTGCTTTGTGTTTTGCTTTTCAGCTTCCTGTTTCTTGGAGAAATAAACCTGCGACCAGCCAAACTGAAAGAAAATTCTCCTCAGTTATTATTTCTTGATTACATTTAAATGCATGTTCAGCAAATGCCAGTCAATCAACAGAGTCGTGTTGCTTAACTATTGCTGTAGTGCCTTAGCAGAAAATCCAGGTGCCCTTAACCATGGATGAAAATACCTGCAGGAGAGGCCCAGTATTTTTTGAGTCAGTCTGTGCTCCAGTGCAATTGCAATGTTAGAAATACTAAGTTCTCATGCTGTAACCCACTCTGAAGGGGAGAAGATGCTGCTTAGGAGATGTGAACAGAGGATTTTTCTGATCTTTCTCCTTCAGACTGAAGAAAGTGAGATGAAACAACCACCAGCAGATGGCAAGAAAATCTGCATGGAAAGAAGAATAAATTCTCTTCTCTTACAAATACAAATTTTCAGCCCAAACTGTGACTTCCTTTTCTTGTGCAAACTGCACCACGAAGCAGGTTGAATATTTGCCTTTCTGGCAGGGATGGTAAGACTCTGGGGAGGGAGGATAGTTTTTCTTCCCATGATATATTTCTTTCTGTGTTTTTTCCTGTAAGCAATATACTGGCATATGAACTCAAATAAAGAGTTGTCAGAATGTCTAGTTGCAGAATAGCCCTTGCATCTGTGCTTAGCTTTTACCAGACAGAGCAGTTACTGGGTACAGCTATACCTCCAGCTACTTTGGATATATTTTTCCTCTAAAATTTACCCTCTGTGTCAAAGTTTGGGATTTGCTTTCACTCGATTAATTGCCTGAATAGAGAGTTCAGTTATCAGGCTTATTCATGTGTCGTTTGAACTTCACGATACAGACTGAAATGGGCTTTAAATAATTTTTAAGGCCTGAAAAAGAGCTTTACTTGCTATTACAATAGTTTTCAGCCCTCAGCTATTTTTGCTGATGTTCTGCTATTTAGCTGCAACAGCAAGATAATGCCTTTAGATAATGAAGCAATACTGAATTTTGAATGCTGACTTGTTTTCCCTGGAACAGCGTCAAGAAAATTAAGAGGTTTAGGTGCCAGGTGGAGATTAGAGGAAGAAAATGAATTTCCAAACAGGAAGCAGAGAGAAGCAGGCTCCAATTCAACCTTTGAGTGGAGAAGAGTATTGATAGTTATTGACCTGTCACTTGCCAGTTATTTTCAGTTCTGCAAAACTGCCAAGGAAGTGTGCCGTTTTCTGCACACTTTTCTAAAGCCTTTAAAAGAAAAATAATGCAAGAGAGTTTAATAGGCTGGGGAGAGAAAAAAAAAAAAGGCAAGCAAGCAGTCCAAACATGTGCCTCCCACTGTTTCGTTGGGCAGTTCTCCACATGCCTGTAATTCAGCTGCCTGGAAATAGGCTCTGCTGAGCCACCGCAGGACACCAACACATCCATTGCCAGAGATGGGTGCAGATAGAGGGAAGCAACTCCAAGCTTGTCAGGTGGGTTAGCATAGTGCTGTGTCTACAGTAACAAAAAGCCTTGCTGTGACTCAGGAGATGTTTGCTCAGGCACAGCACTGGACTATTGTGTGCCCGTCTGATGGAGAAAGGGGCAGTTCTCCTGCACCTGCCTGGCCCTGGCAGTGGAGACATACCCGTCTTTGCCCCTGGGCATCCGCATCCTGAGGAGACCTCCTGGCCAGCTGTGAGCAAAAATTAAACAAAGGTAGAGGGGACGCTGCTGGCAGCCGACAGGAGCTTGCCTGGCCGGAGGGATTGTGGCCGATGTACTCTCTCCATAAGCACAGTGAAAAGCAATGCACATACCAGCAGGGGAGAGCTGCTTTCTCATCAGGACAGCAACTCCCCCTTTCTGATAATTTAGCTTGGTGAGTAGACATAGTTGGCAGTCAAAATATTGTGATGAGGGATGTGTGGTAACCATCCTATAAGCCTGTACTATGGCTTTTAGCAGCTAAGATGTGGGAAAATGTGTATTGATACAGTAGCAATTAAAATAGAAATACCATTTTTTTCATGCCTCATTTCTTGCCAATGATTACCTAATACAAGATGCATTTTTTCCCCATCTGTAATTCTGCCTTGGTTCTAGCTCATATTTCCATTTTGTCCCTTTTGTTTGAGACTCACTATAGTTTTTCTACCAGCTTAATATACTTTAAAATGTGCAATTTTTCAGAACTTACCCTTTTTTTTCAGTTTATCTCATGATGAATTGGAATAAAATATACAAATACCGTGTGTCTAGGGTGGCAATGAGAACCTGCTTTGAAAGCCAGTACGACAGGTTCGTCTGATAGAAACTCAACTGTATGTATCTGTCCCTGACAGTTTTTTGTGATAATTCAGGGATGCTTTTATAGGGTAAGCACACAAGGGTTGTCAGGGCTGAGATGGTGCAACTGTTGCATCATAGTGCATTTGGCAAATGATCATGCTGTTCCCAAAAGATTACATAGAGAAAGGAAAAAATACATTCCTGAATGGGACAGTTTTGAGCAGTTTGAGCCAAGGAGTAGACAATGTAATTTTTCTGTTTTCCTTCTGTTCAGACAAATTGCTGGTGCTTTTTAGTGTTTCTAATCCTACTTGCTGAAGCTGTCAGCTCTGAAGCGTAAGAGGTCAGCACATGCTTACTTGGCATGGGTTCATGGGCTTGTCGTGGTGTTTTACCCTATTTTTAAAAAGGTCATATAAGTTGTAAAGTCAGAGCAATTGTGTTGCTACTTATGCCAGTGACTTTTCTCTGAGCTCCCCACCCAAAACAAACTGTGCTTTTCAAAACAGATCTGAACAGCGTGTTGGAGTCCTGTGTGCCCTGCTACAACATCAGCTTCTTATGCTTGCTCATCTCACAGTGCCTTCTCCTCCTCCCTCAGCTCCCACAGGGTCTGTCTGGCCCTTTTTACCCCATGCTGTCCCCAGGACCCAGCACTGGGATGGGCAAGAGTCAGTGTACTATGCTGGGGGACTTGCAGCTGGGGGACACTGACTGGCTGGCCAGGGCACATGTGCTGATTTGCCTGTTGGCAACCTGCAAAAAGCAACACCATTAGCTGTGAGGTCCTGTGGGATGCTACCCCACGGCCTTCTCCTCCACTGGGGTGGCATTTGTTTTGATATATGGGAAGAAAAGGCTTTTTAAAGCATCTGAAATGACCTAGAGGTTGATTATGTGAACTTGTAATGTCCACTGTTCTGGATACAACACAGTTCATGATCTTCCTGTACCAACAGCATAATTTAGCAACTCCAGCAATTGCAGAGGGTCTGGAGTGTTTGCTACAGATGAAAAAAATTTAGTGATATTTTCATGAACAGATTAATTTGTATTTATGGTGCTCTCTGACCTTCTGACACACTGGAAGGGCTTTTCTTCTCTGCAATCACCCACTTGAAAAAACAAGAAAAAAAGACCTGAATGCACTAAGTACACCAAGTTAAATCAAGGCACAATTAAAATCAAGGCATGACAAATTATGTTTTAAGATAACATTAGATACCAGAAGACAAGCAGTGTGACTGAAACAGCATTTATGGTGGACAATACTTTAAATGAAAAACATATGGTACTGATTTTTTTAGTCAGTGTTGTACTCTCACACATCCTTGAAAAGTTGCTTTTGTAGTTGTCACTGGATAATGAGGATAATGTCATGGAGGGGCTGGCTAGCAGTTGCAATTGGATTGAATTTCTTTGCTCCAGGTCAAGCTTTGTGTGTTTATTTATGAACCCCACGGTTCTACTGTGATCCTGAGCACCCAGCACTCAAAGGCTGCAGTTTGCAAGCTGCTCTTCAGCTGGGGTCAGCGGGGCTGCTTTCCCCAGTGTTTACTTCTAATCCAGAGCTGCTGCAGCCTCTCCAGCTGGATCCGGGCCACGGCAGGGACAGCGGAATGGCCCACGCCACATCCCCACCACAGCCTCCCCGCAGGGCACGCGCTCCGGCTGCTCGGCTCTTGCCCACCAAGAAGGGCTTTCTGTCCTGTTTGGCTGGACGCTTGGAGACTCACGCAGCCAAGACACAGATCACCAGGTTAGCAGAACAGGCTGCTTGCAGTTTTGAAGGAAAACTTTGAAATGAACCATAAAGCCTTGGTTAATTATTTTTCTTGCTGCTATTGTTTTTTAGTGCTGCTGCTGACAGCGGATTTACCTCTGCCCTCTCTCACAGGGATCCTGTTGTTCCTAACGCTTCTGTAAAAAAACTTGTTTTCTAAGGAAGATGACTAAACTTCGCTGTTTTCCTTTCATGTTTATTCTTTCTCTATCATTTTGAGACATCCTCAACCTAAAAAACCAACTCTGTCACTAGCTAGAGGCCATGCCCAGTGAAGAGAGTACAAAAGCAACCCCCAAAGCCCCCCTGGCCCCTCACACCGCCCAGGCCAGGGCACTGCCATTTCTCAGAAGCCTTCCCCTGGGTGGCAGGGTATTGGGAGACCAAAAGTTTTGGTTTTAATTTAGATGCGGCCCTTGAAGTCAGGGTGGCTGCTCAAAGTATCGCACATTCTATTCATATAGCTGAGGTCCTGCAGGGACTGACTTTGAGCCAGAGGTTATAAAGAAAGGGTTTGAATGGCAGCCACACAGTATGAGCAGTTCTATGTTTAATTTGTGCTGCCTTCAGCCTTCTGCTCTTTGTACAACAGCAATGCGAGGAGAAATCATCCCTCTGAACTGTGGTACTTCGTACAAAAGGAAAATCCTGTCCAGGGCTGGGGTCTCCATGCTGTCTCTGAAGTGAGGTCTGCAGGCCCACCTCTCCGGCAAGCCTCGTGTGCCCTCTAGCTGTTGCAGGCTTTCTGGGAAACTGAAATCTCTTCAGTTTCTGTAAGCTTTGCTGAATTTCACTTTTGGACCCAACAGGCAGGTCTTGAAAACAAATTCTTCAATAATTGCAGTTAGAGGAGCAGTAGAGACCAAGCAGCAGATTGCAGTTGCCGCTGCCTTGTTTGCCCTGTGATGATCCAATAGAAAAAAATTGTGCTTGCTGCTCAGGCAGGGAATTTGTTGCTTTAAAAGGTATTTGCTTAGAGTTTACATGTTCAGCTGAAGCAGGGGAGAGTGACAAAGTCAACAGGATTCCTATGACATCTAGTAAGATGGAGGGTGGAATTGTGCTGTGGGGTGGGGAGCAAAGAATTAGAGTTGATTTTTTTTTTTTTTTTTTTTTTNAGAGAGCAAATTACTGCCGGCCCGCAGGCACTGTTAGCTGGGTCACTGGTGGCTCCGAGTGCCTTGTACTTTTGTCTGTCCCAAAGGGACCCAGTGAAGGTGGGGGAGCTGCTCCTGCTCCAGCTGCCTTGCAAACACAGCCATAAAGTACGTGAGGGCATGGAGGGTGGGAGAGCACTGCTTGTGGTGGCTGGAGGGCAGTGGTGGGGCAGAGGGTTCAAATGCAGCGAGGAGGGGATGTTGCACACCAAAATGCCCCCTGTATCCTCTCAGATATGAGCACTGGATGCCGTACTGCTGTGACAGAGAAGGGCAGTCACACCATGGGGTATGGGAGGACCAACACATTTTCTTTTCTTTTTTAGCAGTCACTTTTATATGGAGCAGTGTTGGGGGGACAGCACCATTGGCCTCGGCACTGCCTGTGGGCCCAACAGCTTTGATCAGGCTAAGTTGTGAAGTGGTTAATGTCGGAGGCTCTTGGTGTTGGAGGGATCTGGGCAGGGCAAGGGCCCCTCAAGCAGCCACAGCTGTGGTGATGTTCCCAGGTGGAGCACATCTGCAGTGATGAGGCCAGGCTGCCCCTGTCAGGGTGGTGGGAAGAGCTGCTGGGCAATCACCAGCAGGTAGCCATGGGGTGGGGTGGTGGGGTTGTCTTCTGGCGCACAGCACAGAAAATGCATAATTTTCCAAGAGCTGGAAAGCCAAGATCTGGAGCAAGCAGAGGTGGCAGTGAGGACTTTTTGTCCAGACATGAACCCTACTCTCTAGGGATTTGGCTGTGTCCTGGCGGCACCTGGGTAGTGGGGGTTGGCATGCACTAATGTGAAGATAAGGCCATCACCACTGTGAGGTCTCTTCTTGTGCCAGGTGTGCAGGAAAGCCTTAAATTGTAGGGCAAGAAAGCCTTAAACCATAGCATTTCCAGACCTCATCGTGGGATGTTGTGGAGAGGTAAGTGGGCTAAAATTTTGTACTATTTTTTAAGTTGTATTCCCTCTACTAAGGAAGAGGGAATTGCCTCTGCATCTGTGCTGAACCAGTAGTCCAGTGCCTTGACAGAGTAACTCCTGGTTTTCTGGTACTCCACCAAGGGGGTCTGATTCAGTACCTCTGGTTTGGTTTGTTGTTTGTTTTTTTTTGCCTTGTGTGTTTTGTTTTTGTTTCATATGTACCTACCAAATTTGTATTGAGAATCTCCCCTGATCAGATTTAACTGCAACATTACTTGCTTCATTGTGGCTTATTTCCTAGGAGAGGCTTTGTATCTGAAAGAATTACAATAGAAGACGTTGGGCTTAACAGCGTCTACATCCTCTGTATTTCAAAGGCTGGATGGACCCTTGCTCGTGTGTTTATCAAAATGATTGTGCAGGTGTTATATAAACATGTATCTGTAATAGGTATACGCTGCAGGCTGTCTCAAAATATTTTGCTTACTGCTGTTAGCAGGCAGAATGGACAGCAGGCCATATGAATATCTGCAAACCTGCACTGAAAAACCCACTCAAAAGTAAATATCAAGCACACGATCAGTGTGCTCCAGGAAGCCGTGCTGTTGTGTGTGTTAGGTGCCATGGAAACATCTCCTGATGGTAACGCGTCCCTCAGCTTGTGCAGCATGCCTCCGGAGGCAAGCGGTGGCTACAAGGAATCCACTTCTACTAGCAGTTAATTTCTACCTTTGACGAAATCTGGAGGGGAAACTACTGATTAAGATGATGCCTAGCAATTATGCTCCGATAAGTTAATTACAGAGGAACAGCCCAATGGCTGCAGTTAGCTTTGGCCGGACTACACGGATTTGTGAGGGGAAGAAAGGCGATGGTGTCTTCCGAGCAGCACAGCTGAAATACTGACGCTCTCCTGCGGTCTGATATGGGAGCAAGCGCCTCCCTTTCAATTTGTGTAAGTGAACTGAAATCTGGCTTCTTGAGTCCTTTCTCACATTCTTTCTTCTTTCTGAGAAGGCTGCGCTTCTTCCCTCAACCCAACTGCTGCGTCGGAAGAGGGAAAGAGGAGATATTCAGAGTAATGTATCATACATGCTTCAGAGGCTTTTTTTTAACACCTCGCAGCTTGTATATAAAAATGCTGTAAAATACATTTTGTGCATGCTGATATTGGTTCTTTTTAGGTAATTATGATTAGGTAATTATTAACACCACGTTAATTTAGCATTACGACCAGGTTCTAAGCTTGCTTACGTACCGAAAGAGGTGTCTCTGACACCTCTTCATGACACCGAAATGGCGTCTTGGTGTTCCGGCACGTGTTTGTGTGCGCTGGCCATGGCGGAGGGGCTGGACGCGGCTTCTCTGGGCTCTGGCTTGTGGCTTTACTGGAGGTGTGCGGTTTGTGAGCTGAAAAACAGCTTTTCCATAGTGGTTCAGCTACAGATCTGTAGGAAAGGGTTTCATTTTCCCCCTCTGAAAACATAGTAATAAAAACACTTAAGAGGAGGCTAGTTTTGGAATGTGTTGGTATGCTACAAAAAAAATTAGAATTCCCCTTTAAAAAGAAATGCAGATGCTGTTTCAATATATCCTGATGCAGAATTGGTAAATCTGGGTGTTCCCGGTTTGGACTTCTGGTCTCATTGCATGGTGGAAATGGGTCCTCTCCTTCGTGACTGCGAGCGTCACCTGCCAGAGAGGAAAATGAGGCAAAACGTAGCACAGTGGGCAGTGTCACCTGCTTATAAAGCAAAGCAGAGGAGGGAAAGAGGATGAAGGAGCAAGGGCACCTCATGGCTGGGCACCATTTCCCCGCTGTTAAATACGTTAAATACGTCCCCCTGAGGTTCCACCTGTGGGGCTGAGGGGCTCAGCAGGGCCCAGGCACGGAACCTTCCGGAACCCTCTGGAACCTGCCCTGCCCCGCCCTCTCCTCACAGAGCCCCCTCAGCCTCACGCCGCCCCTGGGCCCGGGCACCCTGTGCGATAGCCCCATGGGCTTTTCAGCCCTCACACGCCGGGCAGCCTCTCTGTCCTCACGAGATGAAAAAGCAGCTGCTGAGCGCGGGGCGTCCATGATTTCTTAAGTGTGTCTGTGTGTCGGTTATTGGGGTAAGAAATTTGGAATAACCAGGCGAACAGATGGGAACACTTTACCAGGCCGCACGCTGTGGCTGCTGCTTAAATTCCTCTTCTGGCTCCTCCATGAATCTTGCATTTTTTTTATCTTCATGAAATGGGTAGAAATTCACAAATTTCACAGGGTTGGAAGGCTGTGCGCTAGCACCCAGTCAGCCTTTTCCCTGACTGCTGGGGCTCTCCTTGAGGAAGGGGTTTAGCGACCCCTAAACAGGGCTTCTGCCCTGACCTGGAGCCCCATTTTCTCTGAATGTAGGTGTGAATGGGTTTTATCAGGATTTACCACATCACAGGTTCTGTCTCGGCTCCACAGAACAAGAATTACATTAGTATTTTAAGAACACACAGTGGAAGTAAAATCTGTATTAAGATGCTATAACAAGGACAGTACCTAAGATGTAGGCCCTTGGGCCTAAAAAAAATAAAAAACAGTTTCTGCTTATCACCTGTCTGTTTTTGTTCCCCAGAAATCATTATCTTCTGTTCAAGTCAGGCACACAGCAAATAAGGTCTCGCCAGATCTACAGTGCAGCAGAGAAAGAAGGACATTTGGTGTTCCTCTGGAAACCCTCATACAGGATGCAACACAATGTGGAGTTCCTTTTCTTGTGACACAGATGGTGGAGTACCTAGAAGTATTTGGTAAATTCATGTTTTCTGTCTGGACTCTGAAAACTGTTATTCTTTGTTTCAGCTGTACTTTTCAACTGTGACTGCTGAAAAGTCTATTTTTACAGTTATGTTTTCTCAGAGGAGCTTTTGCTTTTTGAGATCCAGTCCTCATCACATAGGTACGGTAATGCAGCCATTGCTTACTGTTTCATATTTCTTCTTATTCAGGTCTGGAACATGTCGGTATATTTCGAATCAGTGGCTCAGTAAATAAAATCAAGGAATTGAAGCAGAAATACAATCAAGGAGAAAAAGTAGACCTTATTAACGATGGAGATGTTGATTCTGTGGCTAGTCTCCTGAAACTTTTCCTGAAAGAACTGCCAGTGGCTGTTTTTCCAGACAACATCTGTTCTGGCTTGCTAAAAACTTTCCAAGGTACAGAACAGGCACCTTCCAAGCTTCTGTCCTTTCTCTGACAGTGACAGATAATGTGTTCATTGCGCCTTCTTATAAACAAGGATTTAAATTTCCTTAACCTGAGACTGATGTTTAGTTGCTTTTGATGGACCAGTCTTTTGAATTCACTAAGGCTTTTTGGCTCCCCAGCATCCTGTGGCAAGGCATTCTGCAATCCAATCCTGTATTCTTTGAGAAAGCACCTCTTATGTATGCTTTTTTTTTTAAATTGGATACCTCACTCGTTACTGAGATAACATTTTTATTTTTAATCTAATCACTATTGTAATGCTGCTTGTGCCTTTAAATAGCCACTGCCTCACTTCTCCATTTTCTAAGCTGAAGCGTCTTTCTCTATTTAACCTTCCCATGTACAGGAGCCTTTTTGTACATCCCTGATCCTATTTAGTACTTTTTACTAGTTTTCTTAGGGTCTTCTTGGACAGCAGTGTGTGCAGCAGCACGAAGCGTTCTACATGCAAAGCCTACAGCAATATGCTGTCTAGTTCCCTATTCATGTCTATAATGGCTGAGCTAATGCATTCAGATGATTCTGCCCAGTGATTTTGAGTGATAACTAATTCAGGTGTTTGCATACAAATAAGTGGGTTTTGTGGGTTAGATTGCATGTTGCTTTTGTTCAAACTTCATCTACTAAGTGCCAAGTTACATATGTGTTTACCAAAAAAAAAAAAAGGAAAGGAAAAAAAGAGAAAGGAGTCATTTTCATCAACTATGAAAGCCTATGCTGAAAGAGCTACAGTTTTTTGCGAGCACCTTGTTTTGACTACTCTGAACAGTCTTACTGTTCTTTTCTTTTTTTTTTCTTTGTATTTTTTTCCCCTCTCCATCCCATTTTCCATCTCTCTCATTAATAAGTTGAGCACCATGGGTCTTGGCCATTATGAAATGGATTTTTTAGGGCTAAAATTGCCCTTTAGGGCATGATTTGCTATTCACAATGTCAAAGCTACACAGATGTGTCCTGGTGATCTATGGTAAATTTGAGCATCAGCTGCCAGTTATTGAGCAGTACTGTCATCTCAGGTCTAATAACCAGGAGACTTTATTATACTAATTCTGAACTGCTGATCAAATAGAGTTGTTTGTGAACCCATTTACTGCCTTGTAACTCTTTGAAGAATGAGAACCAAGAAAATGCTAAGTATCCCCAATTTAGAATTTTAAGCGTCTCTTGTGTAACTGCAGTTGCATATTTATAGAGCAAAAATGTTTTGAGACTGAGAGCTACCAATTAGTCAGGAAATGAAGATGATGTGGGGATGAAAGGCTACAATTTCTTATTCCTTTTAATGAGAGTCACACAGCATGTGTAAAATCTCTCGGGAGAGGCAAGGCTGACAATTTTGTATCACCAATAAAGGCAGCTTTAAGGATTCAGGTACATGACTACTGCCTGCAATTCCATTAAAAAAGCAGCAAGTGCTAGATGATTCTGTCATAACAGGAAGAATAGCAGAAACAGTATATATACAACTCAATATCTGGAAAATCTGTGGTACTTAAATACTGAATTTTTAAAAGTGGTTGTCAAAATTTAGTGTACAAATTCTTTGTTTAGGAAATATTTATTTTCTACTTTGCTCTAATATATTTTAAAAATTTCCATCTTTTTCAGATCTATAATAATGCTTATAATGGAATTGTGTTATTATTAGGAATATCTATGTAATAACTTTTCTTTCTTCCCCCCCCCTCCCAGAGCAGAAAGTCCACACAACAGAATGCATAGAGAACCTGAGACAGTTGCTCAGCTGCCTACCCAAAGCCCATCAAAACCTTCTTCAGTTCCTGTCTGCTTTCCTGTTAAAGGTAGCAACATACAGTGCAGTGAATTTCATGACTCTGGAAAACCTAGCCATTGTGTTTGGGCCTGCTCTTTTCAGGTGAGTACTCTCTGTTTAGTTACCTTAAATAGTACTACTAGATCACACTTTACAATGAGGCTTTCTGTCATAACTGTACGTCCAATAGTAAGTGCAGCATTTTGAAAGTTAAATGCTTACATAGTACATTATGGGCAGATGTGACAGATTCTGAGCTGGCTGACAACCTTCATCCTGTTAGGCACTGACTGTACAGAGCCAGCCTCAAGTAAGAAACCATCTGAAAAGAAGAGGCATGAGGGATGGAGAGCTGTGTAATGAGAACCACTCTTTTCTAAGCTAAGTGCTGGCTGTTGAGGCTACTTAGTTGTTAGCCTCGGTTCTGAAAAGCTAAGGCTGACTTTGACCTTTTAACAGCATTGATATCAGACAAAGGAATCTCCTCTATCAAGAAAGAGAAGTAACTCATTCTGCCCTTGCCACTAAAATGCAAGTTGACATCCCAGCAGAGGCCAGCTAAGCTTGCAAGCAGTGACTGCTTGGCTGAAGCTAGAGAAGGTATGTTTGGGATGATGGTGAGTGGACACAGAGCTGGATGCTAAAAGAGGTGAAAGGGCATATGACATGCAACTCAGGCTGGTGAGAAGGAACAGCCTAGAGTAATCTGATAATGGAGGATTTTCCAGTGAAGCTGGAATGATTTAATTCTTTATCCTATCCTTCATGTTGACGCTAGAGGATGTTAAAATGCTTATACCTGTCTTACGATTTGTAAACCTCTGTTTGAGTGGATCATAGCATTCCAGTGTAATGTGGACTGTAAGCAAATGCCACTTTACAAAATGTGTATGTTAACAATTGGTATTTTCTATGCAGAAAAAAAAAGCTTTGTTATTTTTCACTTTTTTTGTTATATGGCAAGCCAAGTAAGTTATTAAAAATATATAGTTAGCAAAATTGGTACTAAGAATATAAGAAATCAATGACAGGCTTTCTTTTGGGGAACTGCTCTGTTTAACCTTGTTGCTGTTTCCATAGGTCTCTATGTTTATTTCTGTTTACCTGCTCTGTGGGCTTATCACCAGATGTACCAGCATATCACCTTTGCAGGTGATATAAGGACCCTTCCTTTAGCCAAAGTACAGCTAGGGAGAAGAATCCAACAACATGTGGTGTGGTAGGAGTTATGTCACTCACTTCTGTGAGAATAGGCTTCACCACCAAGGATATTCAGTGATGGAACAAAGCAGTTCTACAAACAAACCCCAAGTTCCTTAATATCTTCATGCTAAAATTGGTGAGTGTAGGCAGATGAGGTTTGCTTCCCAGTGTCTGGATTAGTTATGTGGTGATAATTCTAAACAGGTAAAAGGCTGATGCCAAAAGGCCCTGACCCCCACACTAACTCAACAAGGACTGCACTGACTGTCGCTCTTCTGCAATCGGGCCCCCTTCACTATCACATGGGGTTTCTGTGCATGCTCACACACACAATAATACTTTATTTTATTCCTTTATCTCTGTTCTCAAATTCTCTGAATGTGTGCCCACTGATTTCTGTATCTACACATAAGAATCCAGTAGGCTCCCTTTTTGATTGATGAGCTATTTCAGTTTTTAAGCAACCCGCTCAGTTTTGGGAGATGGTCCAGCTACTTCTGAACATGCCCCTCTGCCTGGTTTTTATAGTACACTTAATGCTAAACTAAATGCGTTTGGCAATGACCTGTCTGAGAAGCCTTGAAAAAGATCAGCATCAGGTTTCCCTGCCAGAGTGGCTTGTCAAGACAACACAGCAACCATAAATAGAAGTATATCTATCTGCCCTATGAACATTAACTCTAGCTTCTTACAGTCATTCTGATATCACCAGCTCTGGGAGAGAAACCAGTAAGTCTGGAGCTCATTTTTTTTGTAAAGTGTGTAACTAGTGCTGTCTTTGGAGAGTTACCTCCTAGGATTATGAAAAATCACCTTTTTGGTAGCTGGGTGCAGAGGAGAGGCTTGCAACTGTGATTTTCTCTCATTGACATTGCTGTGCCACTTTCTGCTGAGTGACCTGAGGCTTCAAATGATTCCAAATAAACCATTTGTTTCATCCTGTACAGCAGCAAAATTCAAGGTGGCAAACCATATCTGCTGACACAGGAAATAAAGTCATAAATATCCTTTATCTCTTTCAGAGCAAGAATTAGTGCAATTAGCAATTAAACATTTGGCAGCCAGAGTGTAGATTCATTGGAAACTGAGACGTGTTGGGTAGTACTTGCTATAGTTGTTCAGTCAGAACGTGAAGGTTATGGAGAAAACAGCTCTAGATCTAACCTGCAGAAATGCATACCCCATACAATTGTTGGAAATAACCCTCTGGATGTAATGTCAGCTCCACTTACGGCACTAATTCATTGCAAGTGTTAAAACTGTTCTGCATCTATTCTGGTAATCTACATTCTTGTGCAACTACTTCTCCCTTCTTTGACATTAAACAAGTAAACTAGGTTGTTTATAAGCCTTTTTACTTCACATTTTTGTTCTATTTATATTCAAGTGTAAATTCTGTCTATGATTATCACCTGTCTCAATCCGTTGACACTTTTATTTGTGGAGACCTGTCATGCTTATAATTTCATTGAAATGACTGAGTTGGAATATTCAGTAGTTGGAGCACTGAACACATACGGGCCTTGGGGACATAAAATTGGAATATAAAACTTGCTGCTCATTATACCTTGCAAACCTAAACTGCATATACCTCACAATTAGTAACTATGGTAATTGCAACACAAAAAATATAAGCTTTAGCCAGAGGTATTATATCGGAAGTCTAGTTACAGGATCACAGAAAACTCCTATTATCATGAATTTTAAATGCTAGGAAACTAATATCACTGTTTGTGTGAAAACTGAATGTTAAATAATTTGTTTCTTCTCTATTTTTAATCTGTTGTAGCCCTTACTTTGATGCTGCTTGTATTGAATATTTAACTAAAATCTTCACATTGGAATTATTCTGTCATATTATTAGTATATATGTTTCCTGTCCCTGTTCAGTGTGGTGGGACCCAAAGTGGGAGTAAGAAAAGAAGGTATATTTCAGAAAAGCATAACTGAGTAAAATGTTTAACTTTACCTTTAGTCTCCTTTGCAAACCAGCTCCTAGTGATTTCTTCTATTGGCCTCCCTCCCTCATGGTATTTTTCATCTGTGAGACTGAGTTAAGCTATCTTCACCGCTGTTAAGTTGCTTCACCAGCACCTTTCAGTTTGCTTTTCTTTTAGATTTTTGACCCCGCCCTCTGTTTCATATCTTTTGAGACTTCAGTCTTAATATCTTTGTGTGCAGCATTCATGTCCTTGTGTCCTTGTAGGTAAGAGGAACCAAAAGCATAATTCATAGGTCAGGTATCAGGGTGGCTACTACTCCCTACACTTTCTTTGCTAAACTCCACTCTTCTATCAGTTTTTATTGTTGATTTCTTTCTGATCATCCTCTGAACTATTTATTTCTGTTGCCATTTGTTCCTCTTGTGAGCTGTTTCATGTCCTGCTAGTCTCTGTAAATGCCAACAAGAACGTGCTGCTTTGCTTTTATCAGAGCTAGAACTGGTGTTACTTAAATTTCTGTGAGTACTTTGTTATACCTCATCTTGGTAAAGAGATTTCTGCTGCTAACCTCAGTAACCAATTCTTGCATGAGTGCATGAGGATGCTAGCCAACCAGCTGTTTGCTTCTACTCATGTTGACTCATTCTTTCTGCAAATTTGCAGCAAGCCTCATAGACAAGCCTCTGCCAGCAGGGAACCTTGGCAGATCTCCTGAACAAAGGCAAAGGACTGTATGGATTTTCTAGCTTGCACTTTGTGGCAAAGCAACTTTGAAAGGCTTAAGCTCAAGGAAACCAGTAGGTGATTCCTGACGATCAAGTTTGAATTGTTTCTTATTTGTAGTGAGTGTTCTCCCATGTTTGATTTGCACCACAACTGATTACAGGGGTTTTATGTGAAGTGCAGAATATGCTTCAGTAGCTGTGCTCTTCCTAGGAATGTGTTGCTGGATTCAGCAGTGTGTGAACATGGTTGCCCTATTGTCTGATAATATATTTTCTGCTAGCAGCAGAAGTATCTGAAGAGGCAGGAAGTGATTATTTTACAAAATGAGTTGAAAGTCATTGTGGAAGGTGGCTGCAGAGGAAAGTAAAAATCTATTTGCTATATTTGGAATACCCATCTGTTGCGACCCGTGAATATCTGCGAATGAGCAGATATTGATATTTGGATATTGATATTTGGAATCAGCTGTAGGGTCATATCCCAGAGTATAGATTACATTTGTTTTAAAATGAATTGAAATCTGGGCACCCAGAACATAGGCTGCTAGTAAGGGAAAGTGGGACCCAATAAGTAGGGAGAGAGATGTTTATCTTTATGGACAACTTGTGGAGTGCTCCTTGATAGTAAGGAGTTAACAGCTGGCAGAGATGGAATTGGGAACATATGTCTAAGTTAAAGAAAGAAGCCAAAAAAGAAGGCAAGGTACTAAAAAGATTGCTTGTATGCCCTGTGAGTAGAGGGTGTTAATGTTTGGGTAAGTGATGAATAATTTCTTAGGACTGTTATATGTAGGAAAGGCTGTTGCTCGGTCAACCAGGTTTTGCATGCAGGCTTGCTTTTTGTGGAGAAATTGAGTCTGTCCTCAGAACAGGAGGAATCTAAGAAGGAGAAATGTTAGCCAACCCTAAAGAAAGAAGTGATGACACAGTAGTTTATCCTGTAAATCTGTCTATGTTGTACCTGGCTATAACTCTGCTTAAACCATCGCCTTTCAAAAGGAGCCCAACTCAAGTTTTTACAGAAACAACAGTAAGTTTACAAAAGGAGAACGTGAATGAAAGCAATTGGACTGTGCCTGGTGCATATATTTAATTGGAGTGGGCCCAGTGCGTATATTTGTACTTTAAAATCACAAATTAATAATGGATGTACTGATTTGGCAAACAGAAGACTGGTGTGTGTATGTCTCCATGTTAGTCTCCAGAGTTTATGAATTTCTTGTTTAAATATTAATATTGTGCTGGGTGGAACTGAGTTGGTGCAGCATGGCTGGAGAAGCTGAATTAAGGCGACAACATTTATGTAAATGTCCTCCAAGCTTCCAAACAGTTCATGGGGCGGGGGGTGAAGTGGGGAAATAGACAGTTCCTTCAGGGAATGAGATTAGAATCCCATATGAAGAATCCCCTGACTTTAATTACATTCTTTCAACTTAGTCTATTTGCGTGGATAGTAAAAGTTCAACTACTATTTATTTTTAAAAAAGAGGAAAAAAAAAAAAAGAGAAAGAAAAAGAAAAAGAAAGGAAAAAAAAAACACCCCAAACCCAAAACCTGTTACGAACTCATCCGGAAGTTTCACTGCATGTGCCTGATATCTGTGAATTAATAAGTTATTACACTGAAACACTTTCTTACCTATGGTTTGTGGGTTTTTTTTCCCCTGGCAGTTCTGGTAATAAGACATACTAACCATCAAAGTTCACCATCATAAGCTAAGCTAGAACAACAAAACACCTTTCTTCCAGCCTCAATGACAGTGAGTGATGGCAGTTTTCTACGGCTTTTTCTGTCCTCTTCATCCTTGATTTTATGAACTTCATGGCGGAGTTACTGTCAGCTTTTAGCTATTTTGTTGTGCTGCCTCAAAGATTCATTGTCTTGTGAATCACTGCAGCAAACTGGGGCTCCATCACTGTGAGGGCCCCAGTGAACTCACCAAATTAAGTCAGTCCCTGTCCCAACGATTTCATGTGGGAAATGAGGCTGGCACTGTGTTTTATCCAGTGTCCCAGCTGGCTGCTTTGCTGAGTTATCTTGGGTACTGGGGGGCTCCTTGTGCGACTTATCCTTAGCCCCTGGTCTGCAAGCTCCTAAACTTAATCCATCTCCTCTTCCCTTAGGATCCCTGTCAGTCCCTTGGCTTGCGAAGAGCAAAGGCTTTACAATGGCCTCCTGCTGTATTTGCTTCAACACCATGAGATGCTTTTTGTTGACCTGAACCCTTGTTTCTCACAGAGACAAGTAGATGGCCTTCAGGTAAGAAAGTTAAATTAATTGATTCAGCAAGTAATCAAAAGTGCTTCGTTAGATTGGAACCTACAAATGGAAATTTATTTGCTTATACATAGTGTAACTAATGACTACAGCTTGTTGCCAGCAATGTAAATATTCATCGTATGCCTAAGCTAGAGGGGAAACATGAGCATTTAAAATTCTGATTTAAAAAAAAATGCAAGTGCAAAAGTAAAAGGTCAAGAATAAAATCCCAAGTTGTTCCATTTAAAATATCTTAATGTCGAGCTTTGTTAGATCAAAGCCACTGGATTTTTGCTCAAGTGAAGCACTTCTTTTGTGTGTGTGTTTGGCTATACAGTGGTGATGCAGGAAAGAAAAACCACAAGGGTGAAACCCCTCTCACCTTTCCAGAACTCACTGTGTACATTTCAGCCCCTCCTTGGGCATATTCTTTTCTAAAACATTGTTCGTACTTTGAATCCTTTCTTGCCTTTTTTGTCAAAAACCTCCTGGGGGAAGAAACATGATGGACAAATGCTGATTTAGGGAGAGGGTCAATATAAGTCTTGTTCTCGATTTGTGAAGTGATATGTCATTGCTGCTTAACTTGAAATAGATTTTTAGAAAAAGACATGAAGGAAACATTGTAGCAAAACCTACAGTTTGATACGGCACTGTGCAGTTACTGTACATCTTGCGGTTCATGACTAGATTGGTAGCAGTGTGCCAGATCAGGTGAAGGATTGTAAGAGATTTGCATTGCATGTAATTGTAGATCATGCTACTTGTGTTTGTGACTCCTTAAGTTCCTGGCTTCTTTCTCCAAGCATCTCTCTTAAGGAAAATCAGCAGAACTCTTAATACAAAGTCAAATTCAGTATTTGGAACATATTATATATCCCAAACTGAATATTGAGACTGTAATGCTCCTTGGAACCTGTCTTTTAAAATAAATCCTGTACAGCTGTAGGTACAGAGGACAGAACAGACTGATACAAGGATGATTCTGAAATATTCCTGCTATGTCACAGGACACGGCCCTAAATCTAAAATTAGGATTGTTTCACACAAAGACAATGTTGGAGCCTGCACCTCCAGCTGCCCTTACTCTCTAAAGATGTCCCATGTCACTACCATCTTTAAGAATTTCCGCAACCTTTACTCAAATGAGCATGCAAGATCAAAATTTTAGTTGTCCCACTATATCTGCTTTTGCTTACAAAACTAGAAGAAGCATCAGCAGCTAAAGGAAATTGGAACGGTATTAGAGAAGCCAGGAAACCTGGCTTTCTATTGCAGTGCTTTTGTTTTAGAAGCAACTTCTCTCCCTGTAATTCTGCAAAATGTCACAGTCTGTCTGGGATTGTGGTGATGTGGGAAAGAATTCTGCTGAAAAGATCCTTTCAAGTTCTTTAATAAAACCTCAGACAAGGCATAGCCATGAGGCACTCTCCTCCTCTGAGGTAAGCTTATGAAAGAATTCTCATCTGTGGGTGAGAAGGGAATTCAGTATTCTGTGGTTGATCTTGTTTTTGTAATTTCTGGCAGGAAACCCAGCACATTGGATAGGTACCCTTCATCTTTCATAATATAACAAATGCTCAAAGTCCACTAAACTGGAAACATCAAAGTTAGGTTTACAAACTAAACGTATTAAAAGTGCGTGTTCTGGTTCCAGCAAAGCAAGCAAAAAGTGAAATGGCAAACCTGGCTCAGATCCCTTGTTGCTTCCTGGAAATGAAACTTGCTTTTATTGGCTGTTTCTCATGAAATAACTTAAAGCAGTTACACAGATAGTTGCATTTGGACTACTTAATTCCTGTCGTTAATTTTTTTGTTGTTGGGGTGCCTTTTTTCTCCCCACTTCAACATTATATGTTACCCTAATTATTTGAGCTTTAACAAATTAAGGCTATATCAATCTGTCAGGCATGCCATATAGCTGACGTAAGCTTAACCTTCAGTTGTGTCTTTGTTAGGCTAGATGGGCAAGATTGATTGTTCCTGAGCAGAGCTCTTAATATCTTGAAGTGCCAGGAGTCATCCCACCAACTCTATCTCTGCAGGCTGGTTCAGGCTGACAGACTGGGAGAAGAATTTGCAAGTTTTTGAAAGGCTGGGCTGGAGAGTAGACTACTCACAGCCACCTATTCCATCTAGAGATAGTGGTTTAAAAGATATATCCAAGTTACTGTGTAGTTTAGTTTGTCCTTTTTCCTGGCCATTATATGTTGTACTTTTATTTTTTTTTCTTAGAATGGAGTTGGAATGCTGTAAAATCCTGCCAGGGTTTCTTTTCTTAAAGCTGTCCTATAACCTTCTGTCCTAGCTTGCAAACTCTACTGGTACTAAATTGATTTTCCTGTTTGGCTTAAATCATTCTTCAAAAAGAGGTTAGACAACACTTTGGTGTTTGTTGTGACCTGATGCCTCTCTAGGTAACTATGTGTAACCTGAAACGTGTCACTAGCTGTGTTGGGGGTGTACAAGATTAGCTTAACTTCTATAGCGTAATTAAATTATGAACCAAACCTTGCTAATAACAATTTTTCATGCTGTTTGCCCTCATCATTTCTGAATCCTGTGTTCTAGATAAAAGTTGACTATGGATATTTTTTGACATCTAGTCCAAGAGTGTTTTTTCACATCTCCTTTCTGTACAGAAGCAATAGATAAATCCATCCTGAATTACACGCACTACCTTTGTCTTGCAAACAAATAGTAGCCTGACTTTGTGGGTCAGCCACTGCATGTCTCTCTATCAAAGAATGAGATTAATTAGGAGAAAAGCCTACACCCTGAGGAAACAAGTCTCATTTCTTGTTTTCTTTTCATCCTCGGTCCTTTTATGTGCACTTCACTATATATCAGTAAGGCTGTAGGGACTGCCTACTGATTGGGTCTCATGTAGCTACTCGCTACAATCATGGAACCCCATTATAAAGTGGTTGCAGGGATCCAGGGGGCTGGGGAAGTGGACCTGGACACTCTCCTGGACTTGCAGGTTGACCGCAGGCACCTCACAGTGAATTTCTAAAACTGCAGTGTGGTTTGGAGTTGGTCAGAACAGTGCAACTGAATATTTCATGGATATTTTATCTACTCAAATTATGGGTTTTTTGGGAAAGCTTTTGTGGTCTGGAGAGTTTTGTCAATCTTAGGTTTTTAGCCTTTTTCAAAGAGGAGATGGATGTTTCGGCATTAACCCTGTTTTGTGAAAAAAGTGCGGTGCCTCACTCTCATCTGAAATTGCCATAAAAAAATAAATTGCTGTCTCCCAAATGGACTGTCCTCGATTTGGAGGACAGTAATAATTTAACTGATGTTTTCCTTTGCTAATCCCGTGACAATGCTTGTGGAATTAGTTGAAACCATTCAGAACGAACAAACATATTATCTCATGATGCAGTAAACTGAAATTTCCAGGTTAGACTAAATTGTCTTGTCAAAATAATTTTTGTGGGTAGGGGAAAATAGATCCAATTCCTATTTGTGGCTCTCAACAATTTTTCCTAAGCTTAAACTGGTACAGGTCTTGATTATTTTCTTATAAGTTCTTCGCTTAGCAATGGTAACTTTTAGTTGGGTTTAGATGTAAACATAGCAAATCCTGTGTGTACCATGTGAATTACCAGGAGATTTGTCACTGTTTCTGTAGGGTTTGCTGTTACATTGTAGAAAGACATCTTAATGTTATTTCTTATTCTGTAGAAGAAGTATTTTCCCCAACATTTGTAAATTTAGCAAAAGCATGGACTTCTTAAACATTAAGCTTTAATTTTGTGTTAGAGTGTTGCCCAAACCAGAAGACTGGATAAAAAATGCCATACATTGAGGATCAAGTACGACCTGGATCTCCACAAAAATTGTGGCCAATAGATTGTAAAACTGCATTTTTTTTCCTTCTGGATAAACAGTGCAAAATATTTTACTGACTGTAGGCATAAGGATTTGATAAAACCTTCTGTAGCCTAGGAAAGTGTGACTTAAAACAACCAAATTGGATGTGGTTGGAGTACTCATCACTCCTTCTAGGTCTTCAATGCCGGAGCCTTTCTGCCTGTCGGTGGAAGGAATAGGGCAGAGAGAAGAGCAAGGTGCTATTTCTGTGCTGTGTCTGTGATCTGCAGCAGACTGTCCTTTGTTCTGAAGATCTGTAACTTGGAAATGACAAGTGTGCCTGGTCTCCATTTCTAGCGAACCGCGGGGTGTGGAGGGAATGTCATTGATCCAATGTTTGCTCCAGCAAAACTGGAGGTTTCTCTTGACTTGCTGTACAAGTGCTCTGGGACACTGCTGTTACACTTTAACCCCTTTCTATGACTTAGTGGATTTTGCCACTATCCACTTTTCTCTCTTCCTCCTCCCTCCAGTATGTAGATTTTTATAATTTAATATTTTTTTGTCTGGGGAAGGCTGCACTAGGAGAGAATACTGGCAGGAGATGGTGTGCTTAATGTGACACGAAGCACGCCATCAGCTGTGCTTTACTGTAACAAGCAGCTTGAGCACAGAAAGGGAAGCTGGTTAAACTGAAATCCTGAGGTTCTTTAACGCAATCAACACTACAACAACAGAGCTCAGGCAATCACACTAGCTGATTACACTGACCACTGTCTGTCATTCAATAATGATATAAAGTGTGTGAGAGGGGAAGGTCTTTCTAAAACTGGTCACTGACACAGGCCTTTCCTGGCTTGGAAAGTAGGTTTTGAAGGCAGTATGCTGTACAGAAACCAACTCTGAGAAGTAATAGAGGTGTCTCCACTGTCTGTGAATGCCCATTTTCAGTTTTGCTGTGAACAGTGCATCTCAAAAGCTCCGACCATAGTCAGGCTCACAGAACTTGTGTAGATTACAGATTAGGGAGTTTTATCTGCAATTTGTAAAGGAGAGTAATACCTGATATGTTCAGAGTGTCAGCCAGTTGCTTCGCTTACTAAGATCAGCTGCACCACAAGGAAGAGGATTATAATTAATCGGCTAGCGTGCACATTAGGATGACACAGATTTCTGCTTTCAGAGGATCTGTGTGGTCTTCCTCTGATGTTTAAAAAATTTACCACAGCACCTAAACCTAAGACTTGTGGCTCTGAGATTTTTTCATGCATGTCAAGGTTGCAATAGAGGATGGGGCCGGCAACGTTTTCTTCCACTTGGTGTCAGCATTGTTCTCTCTCACTCCAGAGCTGTTACTTGCTTTGAACATAACCCTTTAATATGTTCTGAGTACCCATCTTAAAATTAGGTATTACATTTCTATTTTTGTAACGTATCAGAACATCAGCCTGTTCCTTCCTCAGATAATTACTGATATCAGAGAGGCATGAAGGAAGGGTATGAATTCACCTCCAAACCATTATGAAATCCAAGCTTTTTTTAATTTATGCTCATGTCACCTTCCTTGCCTCAGCAGGACTACCAATAAAATCTCTTGCCACTTTTGTATTCTGTTTCTTTGATGTACACGAGCAATTTGATTTGTTTGCTGATGATCAGGGCTTTTTGAAAAAACAATGTCAGAAGTGAAGTCTTTGATAGGAAAATCATCCCTTGGGAAATTAAAAGTATTTTTACTGAAAGGCTTGTGCTACATAAACATCAAAATATTTCAGCCATTTTACTTGTCATTGGCTGTAATACTAGGGGAACAAAAAGACATTATTTTAAACCCTTACTGGTTTTTCATTTCATGCAAGGTTAGGGATGGGAGTGGGAAATGTTTTCAGAAAAGCAGGCAAGAAATGTAGAGTAAAATACAAACCTGAAAAAAAATTCCACTGTTACAAAAAAATCAAAATAAGAAAATCCCATTTTTCATTTAACTGTAGTTAATTGTAGTTCACTAAATTTTATAGTTAGTTGCAGAGCTGTGCAACAATGAATTTAATAGACATATTTTGAATGCACAAATGCCCCTCAAGCTGCCTCCCCCCAGCAATTCCTAGACTGTTTTGTTCCTCTTTAATTAGTTTATTTCACCTATTCTAGCAAAGATGCAAACATGCTGAAATACTTAAACAACACGAATTGAGGAAAGAATAAGGCCAGCACTTATCATAGTTGCATGCAGAAAGACTTGGCTGAATCTTGAAAGCATATTAGGATGTTATAGCATCATGCAGTTTCACTCCCAGCTTATTTGGGGTTTTGCTATAGAGCAGACTCTGCAGTATTTAATTTCTTTGCTTCAAGTAAAAAAGGAAATGCGTGTTCATGACTCAGCATTTCTGCTAAATAGTTTCCAGAACTATGAAACTAAATACTGGGTACCGTTTTATTTTACTATGAAAAAGGAAAGAGATGAAATATGCCAGTAATAAAAATAAAAATGCATTTGAGCCAAAAACATAGGAAACAAAAGGAAATGTATGGCAAAGTTGCGTGCTGCACCTGTCCCCCAGGGTTCATGGTTAGAAAAGTTTAGTCCAAGTTGTCCTGATTTACTGATACACCTTTTTTTTTTTTTTTTCTCAGAACAAAAAGAAAAAAAAAAAGAAAACAAGAGGCATTTGTGGAAAACTTGGGGAGGAATAAGTGGAAAAAGCCTGTAAAAGTATTATGGAAAACCTAGGATACTTCAGAAAGTTTTAATAAGAGCAAATAAACACAACACCTCCATATGTACTCTTTTCCAAATGCTTTTCTAGTCAGTTCAAACATTATTGCTGTTTGGCTTTGCACACACGGGTTCGCTTGCTTGGCTGGTAATCTAGATGGACACTTGAAGCTGTCAACAACCTTAATTCTGACCTTTGAATTTTCACTGACCGTCTGCTTTAATTAGATGTTGCCATATTCCCAGTGGACTGCAGATGAGCATACAAGGATCTTGGCTAGTAAGGAAATAATAGTGTGGGCCTTAGGCTATTCTGCCAAGTGGTGATGTAGTCAGCTGTGCCTGGACATGATCATGTTAAAGGATGCTGATCAGGACTGAATTTTTCTGTAAGTTGTTAGGAGGACAGGGAAATACTTTAGAGGATGCTGCTGTTTGATCCAGCTTTGCTTCCAGTATTCAGCTAGAGGTTTGTGTGGGAGTTGCTGGTGTCACTGGGCTGCATGAGAGAGCAGCTTTCAACTACTTTGGGAGACTCCTCATCTGTACTTGGGGAGCTGGGCAGAGGGGGAACCCACATCTACAGGTTAAAACCAACCTCCCCTCTGTCTTGCCCATGGGGTGGCTGAAAGATGCAGATGTTTGCCAAGATGAGGGCTGCTGGGATCTCTGCCTGGCATTGGCAGGAGATGGGCCTGGGTGCTGGGTCAGGGAAAGGCTGATCCTTCTGTAAACCCTGCAGGGAGGGGAATGGTAAAGCTACACAAGATAAGTTTGCAGGTGTAAGTAGAGGAGAACAGGAGATGATGTATGGGGTGCTTTACAGATTTGAAGCTCTGTAGCTTTAGGATTTTTGTGTGTTTTATTTATATTCTTTTTCCTCCCCTTGAAGTACATTAAGCTGAATGGGACTACAATGGGAGAAAAAAATTACTTTAAAAAAAATTAAACTTTTTGGTTTACCAGATTGTCTACATGGTGGCTTTCATATTTTCATAGAATTGTGGTGGAAATCGAGTGAAGAGATTGTGCTTTAGAACTCTTTATCTGATATTATTTTAGTTCTTTACTTTCTAATTTTATTTTCAAACTCATTGGAAATTACATGGATAGCTCTGAGCTTCATGATCTTTTTCATTGATTGATACAAGAGGACCATGCAGCAATAACAAACTGTGAGAAAAATTTGGATATATACAGCACGCTGTAACTCAAAACCATACAGTACTTCTAAAAATATGCTTCTCTTGCATATTTTCACTAGGAAAGTATAGCAAGCAGTCTACTGTTTAATTGCAATGCATGATGGATGAACAGAATATTTCCTTGATTAAATATCTGATCTGCTCCTTTACTTTTCTTCCAACTCTTGCTTTCATGTCCTTAATGTTTAGTCTAACCAAATTCCTAGCTATTTTGCTAATCATTTATATTCCATAATGCTTTCCGTGCTTAACCAAAATGCTGGTTGGGGTGGGGGGTAGGAGAAGAGGAAGATAAGCTGTATTCAAAATGAATATTAAATGGGCCACCGAACAGTAAAGAGCTGTATCTATTTAGTTACCCTTTGCAACAACTAAGCACAGTTCATGTCAGAAGCTTAAGCGACTTGTGAAAACTGCTGTTGACAGACCAGCAAGCTGCTGTATTCTAGATATCAGTGAGCTGTGCATGCCTTTCTTTTCACCTGCCCTTTGTAATTTGTGTGTTACAAAGAAAATAGCNAACTTTGTAGTTGCAGACAAACTTGACAACAGAAACAAGATCTCCTTCTGGATCTGCCTGGAGCATGAGTTAGTTACTAGCAGCTGCAGTGTTGACTTCCTTTCTAGTGTTCCTTATCCCCTTTATTCACATGGTAACCAAGTCATCGCACTTTCTGACCAGAGAGAGCATAAGTAGATGAAATCTAAATCCAGATCCATGTAAATGTAATTCCTTATAAAGTCTATTTGTTTCTAATGCCTATAACAAATCCAGATCCATGTAATTGACAGTCTTTTTGATGTCTTTTTGTTTCTAAAGTCAATGGGAAAACAGGGAGGAGATGAATTCATTTGTATGCTTAAAATTCACAGATATGCTGTTCCTGAAAAGTGTGATTAGGGAACTCCTAAACCATGATTTAAAAAATCCCAACAAACCCAAACAAACAACTTTGCAAAGCTTTACTCTGATTTCTGTTTTTAAATCCTTTGCTAATACTTGAGACACATATGTCTAAATGTTGCTGCATTTTCCTCTGGTGAAGTCTCCTTTATTTCTTTAAAGGAGAGAAGTTCATACTGAGTGAAAATCAAAGAAAAAAGAAAGAGGAGGGTAGCATATTTTTATTTTCTTATGAAGCTGTCTCTCTTGACAAGCTTGGCACTGCCACAGCCACTCTAGAAAAGGAAAATAAACTCTTCAAAGTGGGATGTGGTAACTTCAATTAAAGGACAGGTCAGCTCCTAAGAATACTGAGGGGAATGATGGATCCCTTCAACTTCTTCCCACTTAATAGATTCTACAATATGTAATGTTCCCTTCTCTGAAATTTTTATATAGCATGGGAATTCTCTTTTTAATCAAAATTAACTTCAGAGTTGAAAGGCTGCTGCTGTCCCTGTATGGTCTTCAATTATGGCTTTTCAATTGGTTGAAAGGGAGAAAAAAATTAGCAGTGGAAAATAGAAGAATAAATTAATTCTTTGGTATCAACTTACAAATCACTTCAATGAAGATGTTGAGAGTGGTGTCCTCATCTCACCCTGCTGCAGCTCTTCCACAATTCTGGAAACTGCTACAAGGTCTTTAGGTATATCTTTTATTTTCCCTTCCTTCTTTTCCCTTCTTCCTCTCTCTACCAACTTTTTTTTCAAGAAAAAGTGTTATATACTTCTTTGAAATTGTTGCTGTTACAGAGTAGAACAAATATTCTCTCAAAGAGAGATTCTTTATCTTTATTTCTTGTTCCTCATTAAATTAAAATCAATAGGAGGAAATTTTCACTACTCTGACCCACTTCACACCTATTCAGCTATTGGCTCTTTGTCTAATATGACACTAAAGCAAGGAGAAGTCACCTGCCTATAAATTAGGTATTGTACTGATAGAGGTGATATAAATTGCTCCTTGTAGAGAAGGATGGCAATGTTTCTCCCCTACCTCAGTGCATCTCAGCCTGGTTCTGCAGTTCTTGTTGTAGAGGGTTTTTTTCCTAGGAAGGGAAA
The DNA here is from genome assembly GCA_008711295.1 of Anarhynchus alexandrinus. Lineage (NCBI taxonomy): Eukaryota > Metazoa > Chordata > Aves > Charadriiformes > Charadriidae > Anarhynchus > Anarhynchus alexandrinus. Next base: position 2,567,674 of record VUYV01000005.1, read on the forward strand.
ATTTTGGAGAAAATCCTAGTATATTTCATGCTCTTTGTTGGCTTTCAGTTGCTTCAGGTAGAGATTAAAGGCCTGAGTCGAAATGTTAGAAGCCCTCAATGGATCAGTACCGAGCTATGCTGCTTAAAAGGTTATTCCTGTATCACCTCTACTCTGATTTGTGTAGCTGATGTGATAGAGCCCCCTGGCTAAAGCCATTTTTGACTGTGGAATGATCCTTTGGAGAAGAGAGTACTATTCCTGAACCAGAGTACTTTCAGGGCGTTTTACAAGACGAAATATTTTACTTATAGGAGAGAACGTAGTATCGTCCTGACAAAAAATACCAGCTTATTGGTTTTTTGTGTTCTGCATATCAACAGGTAACCTCTCACCATAGCAGAAGTGGAAAACATGTTCCATTGTGAACAATGCTATGCCAGTCTCGTTACTCTAGGTGGTGCTTAGATATTATCGTAGGCAGGTTGGAATATCTTCAGTGAAGTGGAACAAACATTTCAAATTACATAACAGCAAATTCTTGAAATTTTCACTAGGTATCTGCATTTTTTCTTCCTCAAATAGGCAACAAATCAACAAATTCCAACCAAAAAAAGCTTACCATGCAAGTAAAACCACATGAGGGTTTGAAGGCACTATTGGGTCAGCCCAAGACGTTTGTGTCATGAGGCATGGTAATCCTTGGAACACACTGTGAATTAACAATGCACTTGTTTAATTCACCAATTAGTAGTGAAGTAGGGGTAGTGCTATTTTTCTTTCAATAGTCTGATGCTAACAGGACAACCCAGTGCTCTGCAGAGGTGCTAGTGCTAGCTCTACATTAGTTGGCAGGCTGGATAGGATAAATGAGTTTGAACTAGCTATTTAGCTAAAGTAACTGCTTTCAGCACCCGTGGTAGTGTTGTCGTGCCCACAGTTCAAAAGGGTACAGAAGATATGGCAAGAATATGTTTGTTTCCTGGGTATGTGGTCCTGAATGTCTCATGCATGTATCATTTGTTTTTAAATGATGAAGTAAAACAAGTTCAGAGCAACTGGCTACACTAGGGCTGTGGCTGGGGAATATCTTTTGAGTACTTTTTTTTATTTGTATGCAAGGTGGACAGGAGTTTAAAAGAGCGACTGCAGTCTCAGCTGAACCTTTGAATAAAAGCTCTTAACTGCTAGGAAAAATATTGGGTGAGGTTTCTTCAATATTGTCTTTCCTACTGAAGAGAGTATTAAAAAAAAAGGAAAGAAAAAAGGTCTGTAGTGCTTTCAAAAATTCTTCTTTATCTTGTCCTCACCATTTTGAAGACTTAATATCTGATCTGCAGCATAATCCAAAAAATACATCGAGGATGCTTTCATAAGCATACAGTGTGTTGACATCAGCGAACTCTTATTATGACTGTCATGTTCCCTATCTTGAAGACTCATTCTAATCTTCTGGCAGCATTCAAGTTCAGTGGTTTCCATTTTGATTGAATTAATTAGTGAAGTTTGGATGATTCCCCGATTCTGAATTTTTCAGAATATTTTTAACAGGATGTTTTTAAAGGTTATTTTTGCCCTAGTTAGTAACAAGTGGGATATCTGGCTGCATTTCTGTATTGTTTAAAGAAAAAATACATTGCCCATTTGGAAGCAGAGAAAATCGTAAATGAGAGCTATAGTTACGTACTTATCTTGCCTTTAAGTTAATCTCCCGTTACTAGTCCTGAGCCTTTCAGGTTGCTATAGAAACTGCCACAGCCTCCAACTGTGCTTCCTCCAAGACTTAATTGCATTCTGAGTTTCATACACTCCTTATTAACTGCAGCACTGGCAGACACAAGCACATTGCAGAATGAGTTGAATTAATGGTTTGATATGATGTATGCATTTTTTAATATTATGTTTCCATATCCCTTTTCAATTTTTCCTTTACCAGCTCGTTAAACTCTTCTGTAACGTGTAGTGATACCACAGGGATGGATTCTCTCAGTTTGCTGCCACTATATTTGATGTTTTCCAGTCTTTGATGCCATCAGAATAGCTGCAAGAGTCATTAGTCTCAGGGACTTTTTTTTTTTCCCTAGAGAAGTCAAATTATTCATGAACTATTTTAGCTCTGCTGAAGTTTTTCTGAGACTTCTCCTTCACCTCTGTGAAGATCAACATGGATGTGCATGCCTGCTATCTCAATAGCTCTGGTAACCTTGTGCTGACTCAGGGCTCTTTACCACGTAATTTTTGCTTGATCAGTGTGTGTCAAAGGTAGGCAGTTTTTCAGCCAGGCCTGGTTTTAGGTGGGAAATATCAAGTCATCAAAGTAGAAACGAGTATGGCTGTAAGCAAGGTTCAATTAAGGCTTTCCTGGGAAGTATTTATTATATCATTGATGGAATTTCTCATCAAAACTGGACTGAGAATGTGTCTCATTCAACTACTACAACCAAATCTCAGAGAATGCTTTTCCACTCAGTTCTCAGCATGATGATGCTGTCAGTGCAAATACACTGTTTTAACGATGCTGTTCTGCTTTCAGTGGGGATGAACATCTGGAACCAATGGTTAACATTACTTTCCTCTAGGTTCAATAGGTGTAAGTTCAGAACTTTATAACAAAAAAAGCATTACCCAATGTTCCAGTCTTGTGCAAAAAGAGGAGAGAAAATGCATCACAACAGAAGGAAGAGAGCAAGTGGTGTATGTATTTCCATCTCCTGTGAAGCCCTCTATCTCAGCTCTGCTTTGCTTGTGCTTGGTGGGTAAGAGGTGGGGAACAGGATAGACAACCTCTGTGCGCTGTTGCTTTATGACCTGGGATGTTTCCGTACTTGTGTTAATGCTGGCCCAAAGATGTGTTTCCATCCTCACTAGAAGCATTAGAGACACCCCAGAACTGGTGAATGGATAAAGTCAGACTGATGCTGAGAAACAGGGCAAAGTGAGAATTTTACCAACATGTCACTTTAAGATGTTAATGCACATTAAGTCATGCTTTTAGTTACTGAACATCTGAAGACAGCTTAAATATACCCATTACAACTTTTAAACTTTTCAAACATCCTTTAAAATCTGACCCTTTGAGCTAATGTTTTTTATGTGGTTCAATTTTTTTTCCCCTTTTTGTCATTCTCTGTATGTGCTACATTGCTTGACTTATGTATTGATAGTCCCTATAAAAATCTTTGTAATTAAGTTAAGTAAGCCAAGGTAGCTTTTCTGGCCTCAGCCTTACTGCTAGTATCTCTCTGGGAATTTGTATGGAAATTTTTGTTCTTTTTTTAGCTCTTTCAACAAAAAAGATCAATTAGGAATGGAATAAATTATGACAATATTGTCAGGATTAATCTGAAAGAGTGTAGACAGTTTTACAGCACTCATTTTCACTCTCTCTCTTTTTTCCCCTCATTTTTTTTCATTAGCTACCTATTTTACACTTCTTGCCACAACACAGTGCGCATCCTGTCTCAGAACTTAAATCTCTTCTGCACCACCTCAACTTTCCTTTTTAGCTGCTCTGTAAGCTTGCATGTTAAAGAGAGCTGGATTTCCCTGCCAGCTCTGGCTCAAGTTACATTTCCTGGATTACCCTACGGAATGTCAACATATATTCTAAAAATCTGTGTGTGCTGGATACCTTCCTCAAACATTCTAAAAACCACTTACTTCGAGTTGGGATTCATTTGGATTTGAATATAAAATAAGTGCTGTTTGTTGGCTCCTTGTCATTCTTGAGAAGCCGGATAGTTGCCATGTCTCCAAGTTGTCTGTCTGCGTGAGCTATTTTCCAGGCAGCGACAGTACTTCATTTACAGAAAGCACTGCTTGCAATGTCTCCCTAGGCGTTCAGAACAAAGACCTTGCCTGTCAACTGGACAGCCCAATGTGTGAGCATGTGGAGGGCTTGACACCAGTTACAAACAGTTGTAGCAATCTTAGCAAAGAGAGACGACTCATTAAAAGTCTGAGACGTGCCAATAGCAGGTTGTTTTACTCTAGAATGTATTGCAAAAGCTTTTTTTTCACAAGCAATAATTTGTTATGATTTCTGCAGTTTACAGTATTTTTAGGCTTTTTCTGTAGTTGATGGTATGTTGGTGGTAGGCTGTTCTATAGGCACATGGCATCTTTAGAGTATAGGTGGCTGAATGTTTAGGATATCATTTGGGCTACATTGTCTCATGCAGTTCTGGTTAGGGAATACAGCACTTTGTTGCGGAAAGGCACTTACCATTTTACTTTGCTTGTCATGCCTTGACAAAACCTGTCTTCAGGTACCTATTGTTCATCCTTCCTTCCCTTCCCCATCCTATGGGTGAAAATTGACTCACAACCAGCTCTTGTGCACAACCCAGAGGTGGGCTAAAAGTAGGGATGCTTCTACATTACAGCCTTTTTGCTCTCCCTCTTGTTCGTCAGACCAGATGTAATGCTGCTCTGGGATGTTTGTGATGGAAGCCTTGCTGTTTCTGGGAGCAGGGAAGATAAACCGTGAAAGCTGCTGGCAGAAGTCAGGGAAAGAGATTTGAGCCAGGTTGCTTCTTGGACAGTAGAAAGATTAAACCTTGTAATTGACTTTAAGCTTTGATTTCTTCTCCTTCCCTTGTTTCTCAATATAAGCACAGAAAGGTGGAGAGAAACTTGACCACAAAGAGAGTTTTGCATAAGCAGGGGTACTGCTGAAATGGTTCATATATATCTCAGGCAAATATCCCCACTGAAATAAGAAGCACTGAGAATGGGGTGCACAGGTAGGGACAGGCCATTCAGCAAATCTGCTCTTCAGTTCTGTACCACTTTTTTTGCTTGGTGCACTTTTCTATAGCACACACTGAGCCAGATGGAAGATAACACTGATAAAATGTGGAGGGAATGTAGGTCCTGTAGGGTTAAGCTTTTAAATTATTGAAATACAGACCTAGGAATAACTTTTATTGTGATTGTCATACCTTTAGCCCCCCACTTGAGCATCCAAAATCAATCCCCAGAGAAATCTCTATTTTCTGTCTTAACCCAGCTCACCTTAGTGGCCACTTAGCAGAAGGGTTTCACCCATGTGTTAACTAAATTGGTCATTTTGTATGTCCTTGAATGGCATGCAACGGAAATGAGCATGGACTCTATTAATATCTGTTCTTACATAAACAGAATCCATTTTATTCAGTTCTTCAGCTAATGAAGCACTGTGGGAACAAGACAGTCAGAAGCTTGGGAATTACTCTACAAGGAAGAATCTCAGTGTTTCTTGGCAAAAGCTGCTTTGTGCTCTAGGCTTGCTTGGTAGGAGCCAACAGTAACAAGGTCTTATTCTGGACAGGAGTTTAAATAAATAGACACTGAATGTTTCTGCCTATCTTTGAAAGCTGACACACAGAAATCCCAAAGATTATTTCCAAGAAAGCTTAATTTTTATCTAGTTACAGCCAGATACTCAATTTTGGGGAGGGGGTCTAATGAAAGAAAAGAGGAGTTGGAGTCCCAAATGGGGACTTATGGAGAATTCTCTTTTCTTTATTTACTCCCAAATACTGACAAAATGGAAATATTTTTTCCCTCAGTTCTTTGTCTGTCAATGCCCTTAAAATAAAAAGACAAAACCAAAAAGTACAAGGTGGCTGAGGTGACTTACTCAGCAATAATTGGATTTCTAGCATCAGTTGCTGTCAGATTTTTATAAAAGTAGCCATAGAAGCAGCTGTATTGTCATATACGGTTATATATATATATAGACTGCCTTTTTTTTAGGGTTGTTGGAGAAGGCTGTAATGAAGGCAATAGATGGTTTTAGATTTACAACATCATAAATTTTACAATGCCCTTTAAAATTTTTCTTGCATGCTTATATTGAATGAGTGTGTTAAATGAGAACTTGTGACTGGAAGGTCAATATCTCCAATGCTGTGTCACGTGCAGGTGAGCCCATACCCTCATGCATCCATCTGTCTAGTATTTCCCTGATGTACACTGATGGAGGAAAGTGGGGACCTCTCTTCCCTAGCAGCTGCTTAGCTAGGCTGAATACTGATAGCTCTGTGAACGTGGTATTAGCACCATAGTTTCTGTCTGTTAAACTGAAATCAGCGTATGTCATTTGATGCTGTTGCTTTGTCTCAGGAGGTGCTACTTCAAAGGTCTTTTCAGTTTCTTAAGACTGCCTCTGGCTGAATATTATTTCAGTATAGAGATAACATCATCAGAGATAAACATAAGGAAAAGATGAATGATCCTGTTTATTCTTGGGTTATTGTTGTTTGTTTTCCCTAGACTGGAAGATATAGTAAAGAAGAATTTCAGAGTGTAATCTTGCATACTAAAAACTACTGCGGATCTGGCAGGAACTAATGCAAGAGAGGGCAGGACTCTCTGCCTTAAATCATTCTCCTTTGTCCATTATTCTTCTTCTCCCTTCATGAAATCCTGTCTTCAGTCTTCTCTTTCTGTTTCAATAAAATTATGAACTATGAATTTCAAGCTTATGAGAAAAATGTGACCCAATGTATCTTTGCAGCACAGATGAAGCAGGAGCCTTGTTTCTTTTGGCCTATGTTTTCTAATTGCCATTTCACAATATATTATATTATCGGTGGAAATTTTAATAGGAAACCAAGGAATCACTACTGAATGCATTGATCTACACAATTAGTCTTGTGGAAAAAAAAATCGGGATAGCTACTCAATCTTTTGTGTTCAGTACACATAGCAACAATTGATGTGCAACAAGGTCATCTGCTAAGACCTATATACAAATACAACAGTAAAAGAGATCTCAACCTCCAGAACAATACTGTACGAAATTAGTACCACGCATGCAGCATCAGTGACAAAAATGAGCCATTTATTCCCAAGTTTAAATTTATAAAATATATTCCCAAAATTAAATTTATAAATCTCTGTGTGAACTGGTTTTCCTGGATCCAAACGTAATAAAATGCAACCTACGTTATGTTAACTGCTCAGAATTGCACCTGGCTACCTGAAAGACATTTCCATTTTCCTGGAAAAGCCTATAGGAATCTGAAAAGGGCCAAAAAGGCACAAAGAAAATCTCAATAATAAAACAATTAAAAAGCAATACATTTAAAAAATAATTGAGAAAGTATTTAAATTAACAAATAGTCTCGATTACCATTTCCTAGGAACGTACACTGAGCAAGGAAATAGAGGGTAATTATTCTAAGAACACCTGTGGTAAAATCTTTAATTATAATAATTCAGATAGAAGTTAATTAAAAGCACATCTTTAATGTAGCAGTATGGGTTTCTCTACATGCCACCATCTGGGACTGACTCTCTTCTGCCCTCTCTGTTATTTAACTTAAATAGTAACAAATAGCTGTGAATGTAGTTCTGATTTTCTCTTATCTGCTACACGCTGATATGTGTTCCAAGAGGGCGTTGTGCAGAAGGGTGTAGTCTTTCCTTCTTGCAGGGAAAGAAATAGTCTCTCTCTCTTTATTGCTATTGAAAAAAGCTACAAGAGTAACTGCAAAATTTGAATTTATATACTTCCTGGGAGCTGGCTTTTTGCTCCTGTTTTCCACTACAAAGCAGGTCAAGTGTGGTGAGAGGTATCAATACCCCTGTTGATTGTCAATCTGCTGAGACAACTTGCTCTGTAAGCTGATGGTCTGGCATTGCACTCGCAACAGCTAGCACATTGCCCAGGTTCTGTGGGACGTGATGTTTGTCCATGGAAATAATGTAAGGAAATAGGAGGTGGGGAGGGAGATATAAATGAAGCCATGCAGTTGAAGTCTAGTGATGAAGGTGATATTTTAAATGCCCAGCAGGTTAAAGCTACTTTTCTTTAAAGAAAGAACTTTGGTAGCATTGACTACCTGCATGGAGAACACTGACAGGCTCCCATGGTGTTTTGGTAATTAACTGTGGCATGTGAGGGAAAGCAGAGAGGACTTTTCTTGGACTTTTTCCCAGAAGTAGTTTAAGAGTTTCTCAAAGGTGGAAAAGTGGACAGACATTGCAATGCCTTGCAAAATCTGTGGGGTTGGAGCATGCTCCTATCCCAGACTTTTTTCTGTACATGGTATCCATTCCCAAATACTGTGCGATTGGGTTTTGGGATTATTTTTTTTTTTGGAAGCAATGAAATTGGTTTCCAAAGCATTTCTATGTCTCTTTCCCAAGCTACGCTGCACTAGATTATTGCTAAGAGGCTTAATGTTTCATTTAGTTACAGACATCCCAAATTAGAGTTTGGTTTATGGTGTTAAAAAACAAATCAGCCCTCACACTATTGCAGTTGCCCATGTTTTTGGTTCACAAAAACCTGACTAGTAATGAAATGCATCCTCTTTCTGCTTCTTGCCCCCAAAAAGTCAGTTACATTGTGGTAATGAACACAATAAGACAAATCAATTCTGAAGCTTATAGGTGAGATATTAGCAAGAACTTTTAAAAAGAGACTAAAGGGAAGTGTTAGAACTCCTGTGTCTTCAAAATATTTGTCTATCTTGCATGCAGTGTGCCAAAACAATTGTGCCCTGTGAGGCAGTGTGTCAGTTGAAATTTGAGGCAGGTAGTAAGCTGACTTCAAGCCAGCTTGAACAGTAACTGAAGAGGACAAACGCTTCCTCCCTGTATGGGTTTTATTATAAAGCTATTGTGCAGCAGGCATTAGAAAGCTTCTCATTACAAGTCTTGAAGAGCTAGAGGTGCTAGGATACAATCAGTGAATCTTTTTGGGGAAGTAAACCCTCAAAAGATGCTTTCTGAGCACTACAATGAAGTGGCATTGAACTGTTTCATATTGCAGGTCTGAGTTTGGGCAGGCAGAAAGGAACCAGGCCAGAGTAGTAAAGTAACATATATATATACAGTGAGGTTTTAATATGCATCAAACAGAACAAGAAAAAATTGGAAAAATTATTATACACACATTTAATTAGGGTAAATATAAAGCCTTTTTTAGGATTTTAGTGTGTATCACCCTGCTCACATGCATCAGTGTAGAGAAATGCCAAATTCAGTTAAATAAGCTTCAAGAGTTATTTGATAATGCAGTGAATGATGCCTGGTTTTTACCAGCTCTCTGAGTGAGGTTTTTAAGGTTGAAAATGGTGGTTTCTGTCAAATGAATAAACATTTTAAAATTTTGGCGTGTGTGTGTTTTCACAAACCTTCCGCCTAATTAAAAACAACAATATCCCATTAAATTTTTATCAACTGAGATAAACTTAGGCTGCAGCAAGTTTGTATTCTATTGTAATTCCAGAAAAGCTGGACTTATCTGTTCTGGCCTTAGAATAAAACAGAAAATACAGCAAAAACCTAAAATTTCCACCCCTACTATCTTCTAGTATTCTGTACGGAAGATGCATTAATAAATTTTGATATTAGAGTTGAAGACTTAACTGATTGTGATAGTGAATGCTTAAATATCTTCAATTTCTGGAGATATTTGTACTAATATATTTCTTTCATAGTTTTATTTTTTTTAAATTCTGTTTTTCAAGATTAATTATATTCCTTAGGGGTAAAATCATGGATATCTCTGCTCAGAATCTCCTAGGTTCTCTTAAAAAGGTGAATTCTCAATAGCCAATGGCACACTAATATTGCATCCTGATTAAAATGCAGATAGAATATTGCAATTGAGTAGTAAAGTATGTAGGTTACAGTTGTAAGATACACCCCACTTTCTTTCATACTAAAATAATTCAGTTCAAAAAATCTTGTTAGTGAAGCAGGTATTATTACCATGGCTGATTTTTTTAGTACATTCTTGAGGTTATGTGACCTCAGGTTAGTAAATGACTATCAAACATAATAATGAAATAGCTTTGAAAGAGGGTACTAAAACTAAACATCTATAACTGTTACTGGGCATTACAGTATAATTTCAATAAAAGAAAAAGGAAATTGAAGTTTGTAGTGATTCTTGTATATTACATACTCAGAGAAGATGCATGTATTTAAAAAATATGTAAATTAATAGATATATTTTTGACCTCTGTTTATATTTTGAGTGCAAATTCTAGCTTCCTGTTCTTGGACGTGTCTAGGTCCAGATAGCTGGAGAGTAGCTGAACCTTTGGATGCCAGATATTGACTCAGGTTTACTGTACCTATAAGAAGTCCATAGTGTTTTCTCCCCGTAGCAGGTTATCTCTGAAAAGTTATGTTTTAACAAATTCTCACATGGATTTGCTCACAGCAGCTCATTCTGCTGTGAATTTTGAGATACTGTATTTAGTGGTGTGTGGAATCTTTCTTTGAGACTTTGCGTTATATCTTCTCTCCCAACAGCGCTCTTATGGTTACTTTCTTTTAATAGGAAGCCAGAAAAATATTTACCATAGCAAAGTTTAGCAGAACAAATTCAAGGCATTATGTCCAAAACACCATGGGGAAGATGATGGGTTTTAAGGGTGCGCATTTTTGAAAAGCACTGCCTTATCTTTAAATATTCCTGCCACTGAAGAGGATGAATTTGGGGCTACTTTTTGGTTTTTTTGTGTTAGTAGATTCTGGAGAAATGTGTCCTCCATGGCAACATTCAAAGGACTAGCATGTTCTCAAACGGCCTTCTGCTGCATCATCAGAAAAGTGAGATGCTTCTTGGGGAAAGGTGGAGGGATGAAGAGCACTTTTGCATAGGGCCAATGGCAGGAAACATGCAGAACTGCTGAAGAGAGACCCTTTAGTTTACAGTTGACTCCCCCGAACCTCTCCAAAATTAAAACTCCTGACACCTTCTAATATTTCTTTCTTTGTGATTGAACAGGGGTAGCTAAAGTCATTAGTATACAACCTTCAGATCAAAATTTACCCCTTAGTACTTATTTCATGCATTTTCAAAGGAGCTTGGAAATTTTACTTGTATTAGAAAACTTGTGGTAAGAGAAAGTGTGAAAATTCTAATATATACTGCCTCAGTGTACTGACTCAAATTAACCTTTTGCATTGCAGTTTTTTACTTAAAATAGCTTAAGGTACTGTCAAACATATAGCTTCTCTTTCACATATTTTACCCTCTACTCAAATATCAACTTGGTCAAATGCAATAGCTTTGTGAACCATCCCATAGTGGTTGAGCTATTAGTGGAAGAAATCCAAATATCTAGAGCCAAAGCCTAACTTTAAAATGGAAAAAAAAAATAAATTCAATGTGTTTGTGTGTTTTTGTCAGATACACAGTGTTATTTATTTTGCAGACCTTTTCGCCTTTTCTGTGCCTTCAGACTCCTTAGCTGCAAGGGATGCATTTTTAAATTGTTGAAAGAGTTGTTAATTAGAGCAATTTCTTATACTTACTAACTGCAAAGATCCCTGGAGAAACCCTTGTTCTTATGCAGAAATTCATGTGCAATTAAAAAACAGTTACGTATGTTTAAGGGATAGTGCAGTAAACAATGAAGCTGCGTTTGCTATGTATTGTTCATAGCTTTGACACTTCTAAAGAGAGTTTATTTTCTTTGCTCATATTGTAGAGTTCAGGAAGAAAACACCTAGCAACCCATATTGAAAAGGTTCCAGTGAAGATCATGCAGTAATTAAAAGATCATCTTCCTAGAGGGAGTTTGAACAAAAATAATGCTGACCTTTTAACCTGGAGGAACTGTAGTCACTGCACAGAAAGAGGGAGGCCTAGTTTCAGTCCCCAAATGGTTAACAAAATATTGGAGCAAGGCCAGAATAAAATAAGGCAGCTGCATCGGGTGGGATGAAATGCACTTACCCACTGGAGCTTGCAGTGGTTAGGGTACACTCCTGGGGAAACGGAGGAATTCAACCTAGGTTTCTCATCTTGAGTGAGTACTGCACTGAGCAAGTGCTGCAGCCACAGAGCTATGGGAACTGACTGATTTAGGATTGTAGAAGGACTCAGTAGAGAAGAGACCTCAGGAGGTCCTAAGCATCTGCCCAGCAGTAGTTTCCCTTGTCCTAGAGGGTCTGCAGTGTTTAAACAGGTATATTGGTTGGTAAATACAGCACGCTGCGGTGCTGAAAAGTGAAAACTGGTACATTAGAGGATCAAGATTAAAAAACCGCAAATCCTTATTTACAGTCAGGGAAATTTATAGTGAAGCTAGAAACTATATGCATGTATTAGGGGAGGAGAACAAAGGAAGAAAGTGAAAAGGCTTGGTGTTCCAGGTTGGCGTTCTCCCATACTAAAGACCTGAGCTGTATCTAAGAGCTGTTGAGCTGATTGCCTTCCTTTTCACCTGAGCATTATTAGTATTACTAATGTAAATGAGTGGAAATTGTGTTGTTCAGTGATTCGCATGAAATTCCTCTTGGCATGCACTGACTACTCTGTGTGTGTGTGTAAGATTTAGATCTTGCTTTATTTAATAAGGCAGTTCAGTGCTTGCCAACCTACTTAGCAAGTGCTTAGCATATTTAAGTTTTTAAAGTTAAGCGCATGCCTAAGTTTTTGCCTGACTTGGGGCCTGAATCAGAAGTTTTCCATTTTTATGATGATTACTGTAAGGTTGCTTGAGTTAATAGAAGGTTACTTGATCACTTTTTGTGCATGACAAGTTCTTCCTGGGTAGCTCTGATAAGGTATGTAGTGGCTGTTTCATTACTACATGAAAACTACATGACAGATGTAATTACACTTTTTTGTCTATACTACAAAATGGTGAATATTTGTCATGCCCTAGATTAGTATATAGCACTGAGGCAGGAAAAATCACAAGGGATGAAAGGCTAAAAAGTGAAACGGGTAGCAAAGACAGAATATTTTATCTAGTTTCCAATTACATTGCTAACTGTCTGGGGTCCAGATAACACAAGATCTGATTCAAAACTCTGTTATCTCTTAAAATAAATTAGAATAGTACCACTGGGGTCTTTCAAAGCTGAAACTTAGTTCAGTCTTAAATGGCAGAAGTTCCAGCTGGTTTGGGGAGAGTCTTTTAAAATCCTTCCCACTTGGCTACTTTGCATTTCTTATAGATGCCTCCCATATTCAACTAAGAGCTCTTATTGTTTTAAATTTATATCTTCTGTTTGTTGCAATGTTTACCAATTATAGGGTTATCGTAACTCTTATATTGTGTAAAACTGCAGGTACCCTGAGCACAAGGGAGTTTAACATATGGAAAGCATGACATCAATGTGAAAAGCTGCAGAGCCAAGTTTTCTTGGGGAGGGGCGATGACTGCACTTTGGCTACAGCAATGTCAGAAAGTTTTGGCTTGGGAAAGTATTATTTTGAATCCAAGCTGAAGTGTTAGTTTGGATTTATTGTTATTGTATAATAGTAAACAGAAAATAAAACCCAGCACCTTTTATTGCCCTAGAAGTTTTTTATTTCCCCTTTTTTTGTGGGTTTTTTTTCTCCCTTTTTTGTTTTTTTTCCCCTCCTTTCAAAAAAGATGCTGTGTACAGGTATGCTTTATGGTCTGGGTATTTTTTTTACTACACTTTTTCTTTATTTGTGTTTCTACTGAGTTACTGCTTTATCATAAGTAGAAAGGCGCCACTAATTTAGTGACCATTAAAAATCATATTTTAACACTTTAAAAATTACTATTTTTCCAGCTGTTTCTATTATGATTGTGTTAATGAGTTTCCTGCTCCCTCAGATGGCTGCTAGCTAGGAAAATGATAGGGTGTGATCTTGACTAGGACAAGAAAATTACAAACACCTAAATGAACAAGAAGTGTTTATCCTCCTGAAAATACACAAGAACAGCACAACTGAACAGTGGACCAAGCTGGTATTGAATTGAAATCCAGCCTTGTACAATTTGTTTCTTTTCTCTGCACAGGAAAACAACACAGAAGATAAAGAAAGAGACAGATGCATGTTATTAAGGTAGGATGAAAGCACCCGTTATTTAGCTGCTTCATGGAAACTTTGGTATCTCACTACTAATCTGTATAATTCTCTAATGTACTGATAGCTGGTTTGTTGGAGGAATAACCTAAAAAGTGAAACTTCTCAAAGTCTTAACGCTGATGTATATCAGCTGTAGGCAGATAAACGGATGCCTAGAAGGCCAGTGTCACCAGTTGACCCCCAAACAAATGTATTCTTTATTCTTGGGTGGGTTTTTTTTCAGTATTCCTCTAATTTTTTATTCTGCTTATATGTACCTATCTCATGGGTGACATGTCGGTATTTCCAAAGCTGCAAGGATGAAGTGTCTACTTTCAGGAAGTGTTTCATGGACTTACACTGGTGTGGCAGTGCACCAGTAGGCTGAGAGACAATCAGAGTAAATATATCAATAACTGTGTATGCTTACTCCTGGGAAGGGGAGGGGGCTGGCAGTGAAGCCAGCATCTTCAAATCTTTTTGGAGAGGGTTGGGGTGTGCAAGGACTGTGCTTTGTGCAGATGGCTAAATTTTCTGGAGAGAGAAAAACTGATGTCTAAACAAAATTTAAATCCTTTGCTGTGTTTCTGTCAGAAAAATTTGGCCTTTATGAGACTTGCATTTGTGTAAACATACAGTATTATGTTATGCCCCAAGACTAGATTTCCTTGCATCGTTTCTCCAGCATTTGACTTGTCTGACCACAGGACCATAGCTTAGCCAAAAAATTTCTTAAGGCAATATTTTAATCCATAAGGCTTAAAAACACAGTAATGCATCCCCACCCCTATTTGCATTTTGGAGTAGAAATACATGGACTAAGCTAAGACCCACTGGAAAATTATGGTACACATTCCAGTCTTTTAGATTTTATGGGTTTTGTTCTGAGATTCCACTGAAACACCGTAACAGAGGCCAAGTTTATTGTGCTCTGCAGTGAAAAAGACAAGGAAAAGATGTTATGGTTCAGAGCAACTTCAAGTATTTCCCAGATATTTTGTAATGCCAGACGCTGTCAAAGTATCCCACTTAATATTCTGCTTGCTTTGCCAGGAATGCAGCAGATTAATAAACCACATTAGTTAGGAAATAGCTTTCTGAGAGAACCAGGAAAGATAATTCGAGGTTTTAACAAAGCTACTGAAGCAGAGACAAGCTGGCATTTCCCAAAAGCTAATCAAATGCTAGTAGAGCAATAAGGGAGTATAATACATCATCTGGGAGACAAAAGTCAAGGGAGAAGATTTTAAAAGATACTATCTCTTATTTGCCAGCAGATAGTACCTCCCAATGTTGAGCCTTTATCACCATAGAAATTACCAAGCACTGTTGAAATAATCTTCTGCTCTGTGAGAGGGTATCTTTGAAATCATACTAATTGTTTAGGTCTGGTGGAGGACTTGCATGTAGTCCTAACTCATTTCTGATTCTGAGATACAGTACTGGGTTCAGTAAATAATAGGAATTCTGGGGATTTTGTCTACATTTTTGATCATAATGGAACAACTGGCAATCGTTTTTTTCTCATCACAGTGAATTTAAGTCCTTCCTATCTTACACAATTGGTAAGTAATGGTTTGGATGTTCATTCGGGTTATAAAACAGCTGCATTTCAGTATCTGCAATGAAAAAAAACCAAAAAGTAAAAAAAAAGTGTCTGTGAATGTATTTTATAAACCCTGGAGCATATCAACAGGGAGACTGGAAATGCTCAGCTTCAACCTTACTGGAATTAGGGCATTCTTCTCAGGGATTTTAGTTCAAATCCCTTTGGACACAGAGTGGAATTAAAGCCAAGTTTTCTATCTTGATTTCGTGCCATACATTTGATTTAAAAAAAAATCACCTCATGCTCAAATATTTTTTTGTCAATCCATCTGCCATGATTTTCTCTTGCTAACTGAAATTTCTGCAGAAAATTAAAACCTAATTTATGTATCCTCAGGACAGCCAGCTTTGCATTTCTTAGAGAACTTAACATTCACTGCTGTTTGGTCTTTTAAAACCAAGATCTGGTGAAGATCAGGAAAAGGCAATTTTTTCAGGAAATGAATCTGAATATGCCTGTCTTGGAAGCAGTGCTTTATTATATGTTTAATAAGTATTAGCAAGCGGGCCAGTTGCTGATGTGAGCTTCTCCTGTTGTTTGCTTTCATTTAAACAAAACTAGGCAAATGCTGTTGGTAAATTTTCACATTGCAAACCCTCAGGCCGGTCAAAGGTACCAGTTATGAAGCTGTAATCCCAGCTGTTTGTTACTGCCACTCTGCTGGAGTGAAAATGCATAGTAATTTGCTTCTGGCAAAATAAGATGAACTAACCATTTGACCATTTAGTTTGAGTTAGCATGGCACATTCTTGTCTGAGCAGAGAATGGAGGACCTGAATGAAGTGACCTGACCTCCAGCAAGCAGGGACACTACTTGTGTTCAGCAACGTTGTTGGTTTAATAAAAAATTATCCAATGCCGCAAGAAGGTCACTTCTGAAACCAGCAATCTGCCACCCAGAAAATGTGTACTGCACAAAGGCAAATGAAATATGTAGAAGAGATAGCCATAGCCTCAGTCTGCTGTGATGGGAATATTGTAATAATTGTAATTAAAAAACCTGCTGGATGTACTGTGGAGCTTAGTGATTCAGAACCAGAGTGTTGGTATTCAGTTACCAAACAATCACCTTTCTATTAGGACTAAGCACAATTAAGTGCTGCCCAGTTTCTCAGTAAATACATCAGTAAAGAAAGGTGTTATCAAGATTGCATGACTGGAAAGGACAGTAAATCTACTTTAGCTTTCCAAAATTCATGGCTAGCTCTGAACTGAGAGTAAGACTAATTACCATGCACCTGCCTTCACATCACTGACATTAAACATGTTATTTGTTGTTCAGTATGTCTGTATGGTGTTGCTAGTGTCTTTTATAAAGTAAGCATTCTCAGATAAAACAGGATGATGGTTCCCTTTTTCAGTTACTTACTGCCTTTTTTCTATCCTGTGCTCTTATATTCTGGAACTAAAATTTGTCATGATAATTTAACTTTTATCAAATTCCTTTTATCATGGAAAACTGAGGATGGCTCACACTTTTGATTAAGTAACTACACATTTCTGTTACTTAAATTTTGTGTAACAGGAGTTGTCTTTCAATTAGCTGGTTTAGTGTTATGCCCTTTTAAAGTAAATCAATATGCTACTACAACATACCTATTAACTGATTTTTCTGTTTTGTTTCATAGAGGCTTAATTTGATTGCATACACAAATCTGTCAGCTTGGGAATCTGATACGCAGAAATGTGTTTGATAGATGTCTATCAGTATGCTTAGACAGGCAATTTTAATCCCTTTAAATTAAGTTTGTTATTAAGGGCAAATAAAAGTGTCTGTCTTGGCTACTAGCATATATAAGATTCTAAAAATGCCATGGGATATTTTTCTTTTGGAAATAATTATGGCAGATTCATCCTCTTAGGCTTTGTTGTTACTTCTTTTCATGTAAAAGCTAATTGTTAAATATAATTAGAATTACCAACTCTGCAGGCTAAATGCAAGGATAAGCTTCACCTGTCCTTGAACCCTATGGCACCATGCTATAACCAGGGTAGTGTCACTAGTCTGAATGTACATGATGCTAAATACTGTTGAATCTATTAGGCACAAATAGAACTGTTACTGTTATGGGAAACTAGTCTTTTGTCCTGCCTAACTCCATTATACACCTCCCAATGCCAATATAGTCCTGTTGCTTTTTTTAAAAAAGATGTGCAAAGTAAGAAGAGAGCTTAGAGTATAAAATATTTGCAATATAAAACTGACACGCCTTGTCCTGCCTATCAAGAAAGTTTTGTTAAAAACTGTCTAGGGATTAACAAACTAGCAAGTCAACAAAGAAAAGTTTGAAATCGATGAAGTGTGTTTTGAAGGAAGGGATCACAAGGCTGACGTTTCACTTCCCTCCTTCACTCTGCTAATATACTTTTCATAAAATATGCAAATGCGACAGCAATTTATAGCAAAGATCAAAGATGGCAAAATTGATGAGCAAAGCAAGTGTGTAATAAAACTTTCCAGAGTATTTTTTTCTGATCATACTTTATATTTTAAACTTTTTTTTTTTTTTTTTTTTTTGATTCAAAAAATTTGGCCAAGGTTTGGAAATCTGTGGCTATGCAGTGGGCTTGAGATACCAATGCCTCTTGCAGTACACTGGAATTACTTTTTGGTGTTTTTTCTCATGTACAAAATATAGGAAATTAAAAATTTGGTTTTGGTATTTTCTTGGTAGTGAGGTCAATGACGAAGACATATTAATCAGCAAATGCTCTTGGCTTTGCTTTAGTCTCCCGGATACCCTTTTTACATCCTCCAGGTGAGAGTTTTAAAGAAATACACTGTTTTGTCTGTCTGTCCACATGCATACTCAGGTACACAGGCTTAATTTGGCATCATGAATTAGAATCATGAATGATTATAGCTAATGTGACCCACTTTCCAGAGGCAGCTCAGTTCTGCTGTACCCATCCATGTGTGTGTGCACTTTTGAGTCCTGTATATTGATACAGGGTATGCAGCAGGGTTTTAAGTTGTTTTGATGAGGACACAGACATAAATGATGGAACTACTCTTTCTAAGTAGGCATTGTGCCAAAAGTCAAACTTTCCTTTTTAACTTTTAACTGTGAGAAAGAAAAAGGGAGGAATTTTTGAGTATTTTCCAAATGAAAGAGAATAGTCCTCATCCGGTCTCTAGTAAAATTAAATCCAGTAACAACTGACAAGCATGCAAAATCCTTGGGAAGTGTTGTTGGCAATCATTGTAAATTGTAGTTCAGTGGGTTCATTTTCAGCATTGGGGGTTTGACAGTAGACATCTACAGAAGTTTTAGGTTACCATATTTTAATCTGCAAGTATAATTCTCTGAATTTCCCTCATTTCCCCTTAAGAGCAGTCATTAAAATTTGCTAACATTTCACCCTTTCTTCAGGGAGTATGACAGATTGAAGAAATAGCAGTTTTCCAGAATTTATGCCAAAGCAAAGTTTTACCTTAATTGCTGTCAAGTAGCTTATTTTTCTCACAACAGTAAAGCAGGTGTCTGTATCTGAGTATAACTAGTGCTACAGTAAACTGAGTGAGGCAAGTCCTAATATCCCTGAAAGCTGGAACAACTTTGAGGATTGTGAGTCATATCAGCTGTGTGGGTGGAGCTGAAGAAATAGAATTACACGTACTGTTTCCCTATTGATTTCATATGAAAATAGAATTTCTTTAACCTAAGAGCTTTGGGTAAAGCTTATGTAAAAAGAGAAGTCCATCCAGTTTACACTAGGGACAGTATTGAGCTACAAGATTCAGATTTCCTCCCAAGTCTGAGGTAGGGCTTGCTTTACTTCCACTTACACAGTTCATCTCTCATATCAAACAGCAGCGTTTCAATGCTGGCATACGTGGGCACCTTTCTAAACTGCTCTGGAATAACAGGGCTGCATTTCTGATCCAGCTGGGGTTGGACTAGATGATGTCCAGAGGTTCCTTCCAACCCTGACCATTGTGTGATTCTGTATCTTGACTGAGACTGAATAGGATCTCCTTGGGCAATAGATACTTTAAGAGTGAAAGGTGTATAAACCACCACAGAGAACCATTTCGTAGTAAAAAAAACAGGGTTTTTTTCCTAACTTGAGGTAATTGGTAACTGTCTCCTGTTTGAGTGTTACCTATACTAGTATAACTGTTGGTTGTATTTCTATTCAGAAATGTTTTATGATGGTGTGTAACTTGGTAAGCTAAAGTTGCATTTGCTCTTAGCTCTTGATGGTTGTTCTTATGGGATAAAATTGTTTTCCAGAGAAACTATAAGCCAGTTATGTCAATGAGAGGAAAAATGCTGGAGAACTGAGTCAAGAAGCATGTTCTCAAGTCAGAGCCCTTGTTGAGAAGAACAGATTTCAAACATATGTTAAATATACTTTAAATTACAGACTTAGATTCCTCTGTCTGTAACTTCAAATACCTCTAAGCCTTTTTTTTTTGTCTAAATTTTTCTCTCTTCAACTGTTGCTGAATAAAACAAAATCTGCCTGTGGTGTGAGAATTGCTAATTGGGCTTTCTAATTACCATAAAATTTGTCAGTGCTTTATAAAGCATGTTGCTGTTGTGTGCTGTAGTGATCGTGTAATTAAAGCATATGCAAAATATATAAACAGCCAACTCTCTTTGTATGTACTATTCCTATCTGTGGACCAGCTCTTGGCTTCAGGGATAGGGTCATTCAGGTGTTAATGGGCAGTACAAAGACATGAGGAGCAGGGGGGAGGGAAGGCTGAATATCTAGTTCTTTATGCACCATTCCTGCCAGTGTAAACAGCTATGGTAATGCAGCCTGGTACTGGGCTCTGCTTTTGGAGCAGTTCCTTAGCTTTAGAGGGAGTTAATGAGTAAATCTTTCTTCACACAGGAAGGGTATGAAAGTGGCTCAGAGCTGATTTTATTTGCTGCTGAAACAAAGTTAAAAAGCAGAACTCTGCAACTAATTGAATTTATCAGCTTCCTACCCTAGCTTCAACATCTCACATTTTTCATGACTCAGACTGCATGAAAAAGGTGGTATGCAAAGGTTTTTTTCATAAAATGAGCATTGTCAGTATGGAATATTTTAGGGTTTTTATTTTATGGTCAAATATGTTTTTCCCTTTATGTGGTCTGTTATTTTGAGAAATATTGAAGACCTGTACTGTCCATTGACTTTGTTACTGTCCTGCAGATATATCTTTGACAATGGCTGAGCCTGGAAAATAACAGATTATGAATTTTATGGACTTTTTTCTCAGAAATGACACTTAAGATCTGTGGTTTTCTTCTAGTGCGACATCAATGCTGTTTGTGACACAGCAGGACTGTCAAGAGAATTTGAAAATTAGAGGATATGAATCATCATATAAACAGTGGTAATGTTATTTTCCATGACTACTGGTCCGTGATGTAACTCTGGATCAGATCTTGCTTTGTTACTGAGAACAGAAATTCAGTGGGTTGGGAAAGAAGTTCCCTAATACTCCTTGATGCTTTCTTTGATACCACAAGTCATTTAGCTATTTAATTCTATTTAATTATTTTGGAGTATCATAGAATACCAGGTTGAAAGGGACCTCAAGGATCAGCTGGTCCAACCTTTCTTGCCAAAAGCACAGTCTAGACAAGACAGTCAAGCACCCTGTCCAGCTGAATCTTAGAAGTGCCCAGTATTGGGGAATCCACCACTTCCCTGGGGAGATTATTCCAATGGCTGATTGTTCTCATGGTGAAAAATTTTCCTCTTGTGTCCAGTCAGAATCTCCCCAGGAGTAACTTGTACCCATTACCCCTCATCTTTTCCATGTGACCCCTTGTAAAAAGGGAGTTTCCATCTTCTTTGTAGCCACCCTTTAAATACTGGAACATGGTAATAAGGTCACCTCTAAGCCTTCTTTTCTCAAGGCTGAACAAACCCAGTTCTCTCAGCCTTTCCTCATACATATGGCAGGCTTCCCAGCCCTTTGATCATCTTGGTGGCCCTTCTCTGGACCCTCTCCAGCCTATCCACATTTTTTTTTTTGCATAGCGGGGACTAAAACTGAACACAGTATTCCATGTGTGGCCTGACAAGCACTGAATAGAGTGGGATAATGACTTCTTTATCTCTGCTGGTGATGACCTTGTAGATGCAACCCAGCATCCTGTTGGCTTTCTTTGCCACAGCAGCCAACTGTTTGCTCATATTGAGCTTGTTGTCCACCAGGACCCCCAGGTCCCTTTCCACTGAGCTGGTCCCCAGCTGGGTAGGCCCCAACCTGTGCTGCACTCCTGGATTATGTTTTGCCAGGACCAAGACCTTACACTTGTACTTGTTGAACTTCATAAGGTTCTTGTTAACCCACTCTTCCAGCCTATCCAGGTGTTCCTGCAGGGTGGTTCTCCCTTCCGCAGTGTCCACTTCCTCACTCAGTTTGGTAATGTAGTAATTGAGAGTAATGGCACAGAAAACTGAAAAAACCCTCTTTGCACAGGAGAGCAGAAATGCTAGTTATTTATTGCAACATATTGCAAAACATTTCCAGACAGGACGGACATGGCTGGAAAAGATGTTCCTGTTCATTTCTCTCAGATTGCTGAAGAGGGGGTCATTAGGCCCGCTAGTTAATTGTCAGGTTTAATGAAATGTTCTAAACCTAGAGTTTGAAGGCACGTCTAAACCACTAGCAATATACAAAGCCTCTGTTTTTGCCTTATATTTCGTTAAACAATTATTAATTTGCTCTAATATTTCAACTTCCCTGCATCCCTAGCATATTGGGTTGAAATGCTATCCGTTTTACTTTGACTTTCTTGCTATCTGAAGATTCAATTATCATAGAATCATAGAATCATAGAATGGTTTAGGTTGGAAAGGACCTTGAAGATCAGCGAGTTCCAACCCCCCTGCCATAGGCAGGGACACCTCCCACTCGACCAGGTTGCCCAAGGCCACGTCCAGCCTGGCCTTGAACACCTCCAGGGATGGGGCCTCAACAACCTCTCTGGGCAACCTGTTCCAGTGCCTCACCACCCTCAAAGTGAAAAACTTCTTCCTAATGTTCAATCTAAACCTGCCCTCTTCCAGTTTGAAGCCATTCCCCCTCATCCTATGACTACATGCCCTAGTAAAAAGTCCTTCCCCAGCTCTCCTGTAGGCCCCCTTTAGGTAGTGGAAGGCCGCAATAAGATCTCCCCAAAGCCTTCTCTTCTCCAGGCTGAACAGCCCCAACTCTTTCAGCCTCTCCTCATAGGAGAGGTGCTCCAGCCCTCGGATCATCCTTGTGGCTCTCCTCTGGACACGCTCCAGCAGGTCCATGTCCTTCTTATGTTGGGGACTGCAGAGCTGGATGCAGTACTCCAGGTGGGGTCTCACAAGAGTGGAGTAGAGGGGCAGGATCACCTCCCTCGCCCTGCTGGCCACACTTCTTTTGATGCAGCCCAGGATGCGGTTGGGCTTCCGGGCTGCGATGGCACATTGCTGGCTCATGTTGAGCCTCTTGTCGATCAGCATACCCAGGTCCTTCTCCTCAGGGCTGCTTTCCAACCATTCCCCGCCCAACCTGTGTTTGTTGGCCCAGGCTGCCCATGAGTTATGGTTAACTTCAACAAAGTAACTAAATTAAGCTTTTTGCTCTTTATGAAGTAATGAAATAATTTTGGTGGCTAACAAAAATATTATTTAGCATTGCTTTTCAATACGCAGTCCTGAACATTTGTGATAAAATATTTCTGGAGGTAATTAAAAGGATGAAGTCTATAATATTTTGATATGACCAATGGGGAATGCTGTGGATGCTCTTTCTAATTAATGGGGCAACCTTTTTCTTTTACCACTTAGATAATTTGAAGGCAATGTTTTTATTCTGCAGAGAAGGCTCAGAGAACTTTTGTTACTAAGTAAATGTCCCAATATCCTCTTGTCACATGCCCTAGGCTTTTTCCTGGAAGGAATAAGGGAAGGCATTAGTAAAAGTCCAGACTCCCAGTGTGAGGAAAAGGGACCTCTTTCAATGTGTGTTGTGTGCAATGGATGATCCATGCTGTAAGACTTCTGTGCAGATGGCACAGCTGCAGGCAAGAGAAGAGGGCCCAAACCACGACAGGTATGCATTTAAATCTTCTTTTGCTGTTGAGTAAAGGATTAATGTCCCTGACACAACTATGTGTAGCACCCATAGAATCATAGAACTGTCTAGGTTGGAAGGGACCTTTGTGATCATCAAGTCCAACCATGCTTGACCCTCGGCCCAAGCCAGGTTCTTGGGTGTGCAGGGGCTTCCAGTTTTGGTCTCTTAAGGTTGTCTGTAATTCACCTGGACTTCCAATACTTCTCCTTGGTACGCTGGGGCACTGGTTCCCTGCACTCTGGATCAGTGCTGTACCTCCAACCTTTCCACGTGCCCTAGGGAAACTCTGATATGTGTTCATTGCTCAGGAATGTGTAGTGTCTGAAGGAAACAGCTGAAGAAGGTTGCAAATCTTTCTTAAAGAATAATTTTTTTCTTTTAGGCAGCACTAGTGGTAATAAACTTCCTCTCTGTCCTATCCCAGTTCTCTGATCATAGAATCTTAAAATGTCTCAAGTTGGAAGGGACCCATAAGGATCATTGAGTCCAACTCCCTGCTCCTCGCAGGACTACCTAAAACAAAATCATATGACTAAGAGCATCATCCAGACACTGCTTGAACTCTTGACAGGCAAAAGGAGCCTAAGATTACTCCTTTCATCCTTTTTCTTGAAGACACAGTTTCTTATCTGGACCAGAGATTCTTCTATCTGACCTTTGCAGTCAGCTTCCTTCAGCACGACAAATGGTGCTTCTTCCTCTCCCCTCTTCCCTTCTGCTCTCTGATTTGACCTCTACTTCTGTGATTATGTTTTAGATTTAAAAAATATAACTACTTCTTCCTCTGTTGGGTTTCAATATTCCTTCTCAAGACAGAAATTGTTTCACTGCCTTGTAGTTAATTATTAGATCTCCAAGACCTTGACTTATTCATGAGAGACTGTTTTTTACTCTCACAGCAGTATTTTTTATTTTCAGATCACTCTGGGTCATTCTATCGCCACATTATACCAGAGTTCTTAATCCAAAAATATTTCTTGATAAAAAATTTTCTTAAGACCCATATGTCTCTGCAAAGTGCTCCCTTTCTGACAGTACGGGATGTTTTGGTGACACTTCATTTAGTTTAGAATTTAAAAGCTTCTAGCCAGCTCTTTGCTAGAGTACAAGCGTTTTGCAAGTACTACAGCTGCTGTTTTAGGTGACTGTGAATCTTTTCTTGTGTATGGCCAATGTCAGAAATTCATTAGTAACTGTATGGTTAGACACCATCTAACATCTGAGTAATGCCTGTGTTACTGCAGTTAGAGTTTGTTATTATACACCAGCATAGACCTGCAGTTGATGGATTAATATACTCTTAGATATCCTTTCCAGTATGAGGCATTTGGCAACAGGAAAAATATTTGCTTTTGTTTTAGAAGTGCAGTTTTGTGCACTGCTTGGATTCTGAAAATGTTTGTACTCATTGGTCTTTTCTTAAGCCACATTGCTACTGGGAAAGGAAAGCATGATCCTGGTTTGTATGCAGTCTTTTAGGGGCAATCTCCACTGCTGGGGAAAGAAAGGAAAATAAATTTATCTTGCCTAATTTTTGGTGCAGTGCTTCTTATTCTTTCACAGAAGGAGTGGGAAGTCTGCATGTTTCAGTTTTCTACTTTTATGGGCTGCAGACCTCAGAAGTGGCACGCGTGCTTTTCTTGTTGAGCAAGGTCAGACAAATCACGCATCTAGCTGTGGCTAGTGAAGACACTGGGCATGTGGACAGTGCATTTCAGGCCCCTTGATCTGAAATGAGTTCATGCCTTGTGGTCAGGGCAGGAGATGCATCGAGATCATGCCCATCCTCTGGCTTATGCTGGAAGTGTGCTGTGTTGGGTAGCACTGTGGTGGTCAGCACCTCAGGGACACCACTTTGGGATGTCAAAAACTTTCCCTAATGTCTGGAGCTGGGGTTTGGTGTTACAACTAGCAGTGTTTTGGGGCCCGTATGTGGTGTCCTAAGCTTCCTCCTGATTTCTGCCCTGCATGCCCCTGCGACCATGGATGGTAGTACTGCACAGGCAAGGCAGCTGCTGGAGTACCATGTGACTTTATTAAGGCCCTTTGCAAAGTGAAGTAGAGTTTTGACTTTACACCAATGCATATGCTGGCTATTTTGTTCTCATCCTTTTAAAGGCAACTGTATTTCATTTCTTTCTCAGACCATGTACAACATGTCAATAGTGAACACCACTTTCATCCTTTTTTCCAGGTGATATACTGAGCTAGTTGAGGATTGCTAACTTTGTGTTAATATTGCCATCTGATGCAGTGTGCAGTATAACTCATCCAGTTGTTACACCTGGCTCAGATAAGTTTGTGCATGAATGTGTGGGTAATATATCTTGGTCAATCTGTAATTTAATAGTTAAGGTTGTTATTTTCTTCAGTGACTGCTTATTATTTTCTGTGATATTGATGATTTTTGTATGAAACACTGACAGTCATTTGCCACCTAGTTTTCCAAAGTATTTTCCATTTTCATTCAGGGCTTTCCAAAGCTTTGGCATTTTTGTGTCATATATGTTGCATATGAATTTTTTCCAAGTAATACAGGGATATAGCGAAATAAGAGTATCTCTCAAAACAATGATTTTTTGTTTTCCATGTCCTATAGCCATGGTTTCAAAAGGAATAACCTCTTTCAAAAAAAAAAAACAAACCCAAAAACCACAACAGTATTCTCCCTACTATTTCATACTACCAACTTCATAAGAGCAAACTCTCAAATTTCTGTTTTGGTTTCATTGTAATATGTTGAAATGGATATGTCAGCAGCAGCATTTTTCTTCCTAGATTGGAAGTTCAGTAGTTTTCCATACAAATAGCATATTCCTGAGTTAATGGAAAATTCACGCTGAGCTACTTCACATTGGCTAGCTTTGCATGTCACCTCTGATCTTTCTGTTGGCTGGCAAAAATGTCTGGTATTTTCTATTTATCACTTCTTTTGACTCTCTGCAAAGCACTAAAGCTAAGAGCCTTCAGGTGGAAGACTTCAAATATTAAAAGGAAAAGATGGCTGCTTACACTGAAAGCAGGCAAGCCTCCAATCACACTTCTAAAATGTTTTTAAATTAATTGTGATATCTAATTTGTTTGACTTGTTTGATGATTTTGAGAAATATTTTTATAACTGTGAGAAGGCTTATATGTGGATCTTTTACTCTTTTAATGTGAGCACAAATGAACAAATGTGTTAGATATTTTTTATCTTGACAGTTCTATGAAGCAAAAAATGCATGATACAGTCTTATTGGGTTTTAGATTCAGCATGAAAATGCTAGCTGTCTTCCAGAGAAACCTCTGAGAAGTCTGCTGCTTACTTTTCCAATGTGGTTGCTCTAGAGACTATACAAAACTGGTAACAGGAAAGACAATATCCTGACTGAAATTCAGACCATAGTTTTATTTTTGCTGTCTTATGAGTATGGATTCTTCCTTCACCAACAAAATCTTAGAAATAGTTTTAGCTAAGCCCTTACAATTGTCAGCTTTCATCCTTTACCACTTGCAGATTAAAAATGAAATGTAGCAACACACATACAGAATCTCATTAAAACTGCATGCTGCAGATGTTTTCTCATGGATAAATATCTTTCTAGTAAAATCCTCGATGTGCCAAAATGTTGTATTTTTTTTTTCCATGTTCCCCCCTTAAGAAAATCATATCAATGACTCCTTCACCATCTGCCCTGGAGAGAAGCAAATTGACAGAGGTTTTCAGGGGAGTAGCCAGAATATACCCTTCTACCCCCAAGTTGTGCTTTGAATTCTGTATATTGTATTTCTTCTTCATTCTTTGATGCAGAAAATTTAGGGTTGGTTTTTTTTTTTCAAATTCACAATTTTATATAAAAAGTACTTTCATTTTCTTATCTGTTCAACAACTGTGCCCTTTCATAGTTCATGGCATCCTGTAGGAATGGTTTTGCGTCATGGTTTCTTGTTTTTCTTGGGTGTTTTATTTTAAGAGATCTGTTCAGAAAAGCAAGGAATGCCCTGAAAGGTGGTAAGAGGCTTTCAAATAAGCTGTATACGATTAAAATGGGATAATGGAAAATTTTCTGGATTTTTTTGGGGGGGGCGGAGGGGATATTTTAAGCCCTCAGCCTGGTCACATCTGAGCACCTAGAGAGACCATAGAAGGTTTTACGAGACTTGTAAAAGTGTAATACTGCTATGCTGGGAAAGCAGATGGTGCAAGTACAGTGTGGGTGGACTCCTGGATGATATCCGTCTAAAGCATACAGTCTCAGGTGTCACGAAATCCTAGAGAAAATGGAGTGTAGTTCTGTAATGATGCTGACACATATCTTTGGGTTGCCAGGTAGGGGCTAAATATACACCTTGCTCCTGCCAAGGCTGTGATGTAGTCAAGGAAGGGTTGCATGAGCCAGAGGTGCGGCAAGTGTACAGACTCTCTGAGCATATGAGCTCCAGGATGGGAGGAGGCAGCTTTGTCCTGCAATTTAATATGTCACGGACAGCTTGTTTAGTCTCCCTTCAATGAAGCTGAAAGGTGTGAGGCAGGTTAATGAAAATATTATGAAGTGGTCACCAAGAAAATATGGGTTTCTTACAAATGTTACATCAACATCCTACTTCATTCTCTCTCTTTGGAATAACTTCGTCTATTTCAGTCTTTTTTCAATACGTTTGCTCAGATTGATGCCAAAAAAAGCTTAATTTTCAAATACACTTTAAAAGAAGTAAAGCATTTATTTTATTATATATTTATGGAGTATATCAGTGGCTTGATTTATGTGAGATTTTTGTTCTAAAGATTTTTGTTCTATATGTCTACTTGTCTACTGCAGTCTGGTAGCTGAAATTGTATAATGTAGGTAAAAGAACACTTTTGGATTAGCTAACTCAAGTTAGCTGAACTAACATCAGCGTGGCTGTACAGATCCATGTAAGTTATAAAAACCAAGTTAAGAGCTGATTAAATACTCAGAAAAAGAGCCCATGCTGAGCTCTGGCCTCGCTATGGCAAAACAAGAAACACCTGTAGTTGAGCCAAGTAGTTTAAAATTAACTTGGCTTTATCTATATGCTGTACTAGAGTTGCAGCAGTGACCACAGCAGATGTGGTTGCATGTTCCCAGGGAAGTTATGCTAGTAATACTTGAAAATAATAAAATGATAAGCTGTTATGTTTAGTTTTTGTACTTTTCTGTATAAATTGACTTTTTTGTGTCAAACTAAAAATATTTTTATATCAATTGAGTGAAAAGCCAAACATGTTCCAGTGACATAATTTACTCTGCTTCACAAAGCTAATATTGAATTTGAAAGCAGCACCTGGACAACACTTGTGAGGGTGGCAAAGTTTCTTTTGTAGAAAACTAATTATTTTTATGTGGTATGTTTTATTGGCAGAAATCTCTCCCAGTTCGATTTTAAATTGGCAAAATGATTATTAGCTCCTTTATTGGCTGTTCATCATCAGACTGAGGTATTCATGCTTATCTTAAAGTGAATGCTTCTAGTTATACAATATCCACAGCTACATAAATAAGTTTTTATGAGAAGGCTGCCATTTTTGCTTAATTTTAGGCTAGGCATTTGAGATTGCATTCAGTGCCTATACTGTTTTCTGTCATCTAGAATGCTACTGGAATACCCCTTACGTCCAGCTCACCTACCTGATTAGCACACCCATCTGAGCTGACTGTTGCTTGGGGCTCTTCTCCCTCTCTGCTTCAAATAAGGATGTTCAGGAAAAAATTAATTTCTCGTGAGGAGATGGCTTTTTTTGTTACTCAATAGCCAGATGATCCAAAATTCAACTAAAGCTTTCTTTTTGACTATGGGAGAGCTTTGGGCTTCTTTTACAGTCTCCATTTCATATTGTGACATAGAGCATAGGGATAGATTTACCCATCTATGTCTGTCTTGGGCTTCTTGTTTTGTGTGTTCTTTATGTTGTTAAATCTTGCTTGCCAGGCAAAAACATTTTGGCAGAGAGGCTCTTTCACACGTTCCTGGTGACAAGGAAGGAACAGCTTTATTAAGGGGTGAAGAGGTTTCATTGTCTTTTTTGCATAATTTGAGATAACATTTCTGAACATTGATCATTTCTGGCATTTGTTGTACTGTTGTTTCTTATGGTAAATTTCAGTATTTAGACATATATTGATACCTTCAATGTATTTCCAGCTTTTTCTTCTGTATGTTAAGGTGGGGATGTTTCAGCTTTCAGTGAAGCCTTAACTACTTGTTTAATTGCTCAAGCCATATTTTACTCTAACATCTTTTCTAATACTGTTAACATTACTGTTAGCTGAAGTTCAAATTCTTTTAAGAACAGCTGCAAGTTCACACCTTAGGCACTGTTTTAACCCGTCAAGAGATCAGTATATCAATTTAGACTGGAAGCATGATCTTGACAACCAAAAACTGTGCAACCTTCTCTTTTTTTTCCATTATATTCAGAAAGTACAGAAAATAGTGTGGAATGAGACCCTTGGGTGGGTAATTTTCCTGTTGAAACACATGCATAGATGCCAATAATACTAATGGACAACATAAGTAGCTATTAAGGGGCAAACAGTGCATATGTTTTACTAGTGGGGTCAATGTCTTTTTCTGTCTGACCATTGCCTATCAGGGAGGATCAAGGTAGTGGTGGGGGAGGAAGGGTGGTTTGCTTCTATTGCTTGTATTTTTGAACCAGTTAGAAAATGCAGGAAATAAAAATTTTAGAGACAAGGCTTTGAGGGGTTATATTGCCTGGTTTCCAGAGATTGAGCTCCATTTGGTGCATGTTTCTGCTGGGCAATGGTCACTATCATGAGAAACATAAAGGACAAAGGGAAACATTCTGAATGTGCCTATTTTCAAGCAATTTCCTAGCCAGATTGACGTAATATTTTGTCTAGTTTTCTCAACAACTAAAAATAATCTCACCATGACATGATTGTCCCCCAGCAAAGAGTCTTTCTAAACTGTTCCAAACCCAAGGAGTTTATAACCTGCTGAAAGTTTCTAGTGTGATATCTAAAACTAAGGTAATAAAACAGGTTCTTATTAAAAAAATAGACATGTAATATCACAGTTGGGCAAGACTGTCTGATATAGGTGTCTCCAGACATGCTGCTGTCAACTGTAGGCTGTTAAATCACACTTGATACCAAAAGATGCCACATATATCTTCCCAAAGTCACTACATTAATGAGAATCATCTCAATATCTGACCATACACTCAGAAAATAAGTGCCCCTCACTGAGACAAGCTGATGAGTGGTGGTGATTTACCCTTGTCATAGAAGGAGATCAGGTTAGTCAAGCAGGACCTGCCTTTCATTAACCCATACTGACTGGGCTTGATCACCTGGTTGTCCTGTACGTGCCACATGATGGCACTCAAGATGATCTGCTCTATAACCTGGCACCGAGGTCAGACTGACAGTCCTGTAGTTCCCCGGATCCTCCTTCCTGCCCTTCTTGTAGATGGGAGTCATATTTGCTAACCTCCAGTCAACTGTGACGTCCCCGATTAGCCAGGACTGCTGATAAATGATGGAAAGTGTCTTCATGAGCACTTCTGCCAGCTCCCTCAGTACCCTCAGGTGGATCCCATCTGGCCCCGTAGACTTATGTGTGCCTAAGTGCTGTAGCAGGTCACTCACCATTTCTTCTTGGATTATGGGGGCCTCATTCTGCTCCCTGTCTTCTAGCTCAGGGGGCTGGGTACCTGGAGATCAACTGGTCTTACTGTTAAAGACTGAGGTAAAGAAGGCATTAAGTACCTCAGCCTTTTCCTCATCCTTGGTCACTGTGTTTACCCCTGCATCCAAGAGAGGATGGAGATTGTCCTTAGTCCTCCGTTTGTTGTTCATGTATTTATAGAAACATTTTTATTTTCTTTTATGGCAGTAGCCAGATTAAGTTCTAGTTGGGCTTTGGCCCTTCTAATTTTCTCCCTGCAATACTTCATGACATCCTTGTAGCCCTCCTGAGTGACCTGCCCCTTCTTCCAAAGGTCATAAACTCTCTTTTTTCCCCTGAGTTCCAGCCAAAGCTCTCTGTTCAGCCACGATGGTCTTCTTCCCTGCCAGCTTGCCTTTCAGCACATGGGGACAGCCTGCTCCTGCTCCTTTACAATTTCCTTCTTGAAGAATGTCCAGCCTTCCGGGACTCCTTTGCCCTTCAAGTCTGCCTCCCAAGGGACTCTGTCAGCCAGTCTCCTAAACAGGCCAGTCTGCCCTCTGGAAGTCCAAGGTGGCAGTTCTACTTGCCCCCCTCCTCACTCTTCCAAGAATTGAAAACTCTATCATTTCATGATCGCTGTGCCCTACACAGCCTCCAACTGTCACATGACCTACAAGTCCTTCTCTGTTTGCAAAAAACAGGTCCAGGGGGCACCTTCCCGAGTTAGCTGACTCATCAGCTGTGTCAGGAAGCTATCTTCTACACAGTCCAGGAACCTCCTAGACTGTTTCCTTCTTGCTGTATTGTATTTCCAGCAGACTTCTGGTAAGTTGAAGACTCCCACGAGAACAAGGGCTAGCAAGTACTGCATCCAGCTCTGGAGTCCCCAACATAAGAAGGACATGGACCTGCTGGAGCATGTCCAGAGGAGAGCCACAAGGATGATCCGAGGGCTGGAGCACCTCTCCTATGAGGAGAGGCTGAAAGAGTTGGGGCTGTTCAGCCTGGAGAAGAGAAGGCTTTGGGGAGATCTTATTGCGGCCTTCCAGTACCTAAAGGGGGCCTACAGGAGAGCTGGGGAAGGACTTTTTACTAGGGCATGTAGTCATAGGATGAGGGGGAATGGCTTTAAACTGGAAGAGGGCAGGTTTAGATTAAACATTAGGAAGAAGTTTTTCACTTTGAGGGTGGTAAGGCACTGGAACAGGTTGCCCCGAGAGGCTGTTGAGGCCCCATCCCTGGAGGTGTTCAAGGCCAGGCTGGACGTGGCCTTGGGCAGCCTGGTCTAGTGGGAGGTGTCACTGCCTATGGCAGGGGGGTTGGAACTCGATGATCTTCAAGGTCCTTTCCAACCTAAACTATTCTATGATTCTGTGATTGTGAGACTTCTCCCAGCTGCTGATAGAATATTTTGTCTGCCTCTTCACCCTGGTTGGGTGCTCTATAACAGACTCCCACTGTGATACATACCTTGTTGGCCTTGCCTCTAATTCTTACCCATAAACACTCAACCCTGTCATCACCATCATTAAGCTCTAGACAATCAAAACACTCCTTAACTCCCTACCCCACCACCTCTCCTTCCTTGCCTGTCCCTTCTGAAGAGTTTATAGCCATCCACTGCAGCACTCCAATTGTGCAAGTCATCTCATCATGTTTCTGTGATGGCAAGTGTATCATAATTGTTCTGCTGCACAATGGTTTCCAGCTCCTCCCATTTGTTGCCCTTGCTGCATGCATTGGTGTAGATGCACTTTAGTTGGGCTATTGATCCCACCATCTTTTTGGGGGAAGAAGCCCTAATTCCTACATGACCATTCTCAGGTGCTTGCATGGTTTCTAACACATCAATGACCCTTGTGTCTTTGCTGCCGAATGGATCTCTATCCCTTACCTTCACTGAGACAGCAGACCAAAGGACCTCGCTAGTTCACTGTCCCTCAAACATTGGTGTGCTGCCCTCAGGCTTATCTCTAGTGAGCCTGGTTTTATCCCTTTCCCCCTTCAAATCTAGTTTAAAGCTCTTTCAATGAGCCCTGCTAACTCCTGTGCAAAGATCTTTTCCCCACTTTGAGACAGATGTACACCATCTGTTGCCCACAGGCCTGGTGTCTTGTAAACAAACCCATGATCAAAAAACCCCAAAATTCTGCTGCTGACACTGGGCTCAGAGCCAGGTATTGATCTGCTGGCTCTTCCTGTTTCTTCCCTCATCATTCCCTGCAACTGGAAGGATAGAGAAGAACACTACTTGTGTTCCTGATCCCTTAACCAGTTGTCCCAAGGCCCTGAAGTCTGTCTTGATTGCCCTTGGACTTCTTGTTGCAACTTTGTTGCTACCTATCTGAAAAATAAATAATGGATAATAATCTGAGGACTGTACCAGGGTAGGAAGCTTTCTCTTCACATCTGTAACCTGGGCCCCAGGGAGGCAGCAGACTTCCCTAAGAAGTGGGTCCGGTCTGCATATTGGGCCTCCTGTTCCATTAAGAAGGGAGTGTCTTCTGACAACGACCCGTCTCTTTTTCTTTATGGAAGCAGTTTTCATGCAGGGCATAGGCTGACTTACCCTTGGCAACAGCTCCAAGCTAGATGAGCCATCGTCCTCGTTATTGTTCGGTTCCACTTGCAGAGCCCTGTACCTTTTATGCAAGGGCACCTGGGAAGGTGGGGTAGTCACAGAGGAGATGCGCCTGCTGTGCTGGGCAGGAACTTGTCACCGCTTCCCCCTATCCCTTAAGTCACTGTCTTCAGCCAGGTGGAGAGAGAGGAAAGGGAATCCCCTGTATCATGCGTCCTGTCCGACTGTTGGGCATGTCCCAGGGGAAGGTAGTGTGCGAATCCTAACTTGCAAATAAATAAATAAAAAAATAATGGGAGGCTGATGCCACTGCCATCAACTCTTTGAGACAAGCCTGCATAAAGGATATGTAGACCCATGGTTCGTTATGGGCTGCTTTGCAGAAGTGTTGAGATGTCGCAGCTACACTGGTTGGGGTAAGAGCTGCCAGTGCCCCATCACTCTAAACATCTGCCCAGCTGGTTTAAGTGCCTGCATGTACATCTCCATCTCTGAGTCAGGACGGCTGAAACAGAGTGATTTTATCTCTGCAGTCTGCCTGTCCTTAAAAGCTTAATTTTCAGCATATTCGATGCAACAAAACTTTTCTGCAATGAAACATTTCCATGGTGGGAAGAGAGTTAGAGGGGGGGGAAAAATGTTGCTTTAGAAGAGAAGTCACGAAAAAAAAGAAGTGATTTAGAGAGACTGTTCATCTAATGCTCTTTCATAAAGAATGCCAAGTGCTTTACTGAGTTTTCGGATGTTGTTTGAGGGAGGATAACATAGGCTAACGCTTGCAGTTCTACAGTAGCAAGTAAGACGTGACAGAAGAACTTTACCAAATTTCTAAAAGTAGTATTAAACAGTTGGCAGAAATTTATTTGTTCAGCTCAAAACCATTATATTACTAAGATTACTGAATTAAAGGAGAGGACTAGAAAAAAGGATTGCTGTCTCAGAAATCTGATCTCTGGGCAAAATGAAATGGCAGTTTGCACTACTTTTTTTTTAAGTAGTTTTTCCTTTTATTTTTTTCTTCATTTCGATATTCTAGATTACTTGCCCTTTCACTTGGAAACTGAATTTTACTGGAGACTATACCCCTATTTATGTGACAGGCATAATGTTCTTAAAAACTTTCAGCCCTCAGCTCCTTTGAGCAAACTATAAGAGGTAGTTTTCTAACAAACTATTGAAAATTTTAAGCCTTTCACAGAAATATAAAATGCAGAGGACATATTATTAGCTATTCCACAAAAACAACATGAAAAATTTGTGGGATTCCTTTCTTTAAATATTACTGGTTTAATTCCCACATGAAGTTATTTGTTTATTTATTTTTTCCATAATATTATATGTGGTAGTAATTAAAAAGATTCTCAAAAGAAACAAGCAAGAGAAAGTAAATTTGTATACTTTTAAAACAGTAAAAATCAGAATACATTAAAATATTTTAGTATATTTCAGTATTTTGTGTGGAATGTAATAAGCAAGTTAATAACAAAACATTAAGCTAAAGTAAATTAACAGCCATAGGTAAAATAAATAAAAAAAAATTGCTCAAACTTACAGACCTGAATTCTTTCATACCTAGAATTTCCAAAACATCTGTTACCATACTTTTCCCTCAGCCAGCTTCAGGTGTACTTTAACTGAAAATTCAGTGCTGAGCAATGGCACTGGTCACCTGCTATCATTGATAATGATGTGCCTCAACACTGGATCCCAGAAAGAATTCCATAATTAATTCATCAAGATCATTAGTTCATCTTCCAAATTTGGGTAACAAATTGGACACCAACTGAGACCAGAAAGAATTTTTCCTCTCAAGTTTTCCGAGAAAAATCTGTTTTTGAAACAGCCAGCCTTTTAGGAAGCAGGCCCATAGTTACTGTTGCAAGCCCTTTGCACAGAGATTCTTGTAGTGAGCAAAGTCAGATTCTACTTTTTCTTAGGAATTTCAGATAAAAGTGTTTGCCAAATCACTAAGATGGGAAAAAAAATGCTTGAGATAGTATTGTTTAGTAATTTTAGGGTATAGAATATTGCGTGCATGCATTATTTTTTTTAGTGGTTGCTCCTCTTGGATTATTGCCTTGATCTGAAGATGAGGCAAATAGAATTACGAGCTCATGACATACCTCTTTTCTGCTCTCCTTTCCTCGACCTGTTTCTCAGTACTGCCTTGGGTTATTGGTAGGGTTTTTATATATACCAAGTTCACTGTAAATCTCACTCTTTCTTGGGCTGAGACAGATATAAATTGGCTGAATCACAATTAACGAGCTGTAAAATTAACAAGCTATAAAATGCTTCTTTAATATTTGGGATGCAAGAAAAAAACCAATTTATCTGAGACTTTAAAAAATATATATAATAAATATAAGGAAAAATGTATACCTGTACATATATTGTCCTGGCTTGTCCTTAGACAATACATTGGTTTACAGTTTTGGTAAAGCTTGTTTCTACAATAACATCAAGGCATGTTTGGATGATACTGAGAAACACATGTGGTGGAACTGAACAATAAATAATTCACCTTGGGATAGTTGCCTTTGTCATTTTGTGATCCTTTTCTACTGCTTTTTGAACATTTCAGTGTCTTGCTAGGTGTATTTCTCACATAAATACAGCAGCCTGTGCAGGGGAACAATGGAAAAATCAAAAGAGTGGCAGTGATGGGATGGGAAAGTCTTTTCCACAGAGACAGTAGGACCTAACTGCTGTAGGAAGTTATATGTGTAGGTGGTACTTTTGCACAAAGAACACATCGAAAACAAACTGTTTACCAAAAAATGCTTCTATAATTAGTATAAACATATTGCATGTGTTCACCGACATGTCTGTGTTTGCAGAAAAATGAAATCGATTAAGGCCCAGAATGTGACTATGTAAAGGTCAAATGCAGAAAATGTCAATTTCCAGAAAACACAAGGAAGAAGAAATTTCTCAAGTAGGTTAGCAAGGCTAGGTTTGCTTAGCAGAGAGATTTGTTTCAAAGTGTGTTTGTTGTTTTGCCTCTTGGTAGAATTTCAGTGAGTCTGCAATTATATGACAGTCACCATTCTGGCTTCCACTTAAAGCATGAAAAATGTGCCTTCTTCAAGGTACTGGTAATGGAGAATGATATGTTTTTTGAGAATGTTTTCACGTTTTAAATACAGTACTGATTTTTCTCCTCTACAGAAGAAAGTGATTTATTTTTAGTGTTGCATTTCATGGTCTCTGGTACAAACATGACCATTAACAACCTGTTGCATCAGAAGTAGATGCAAGACTATCAACAAGTATCAGTGAAAAATAAGTAAAGACTGATTGTATTAGGTCAGCCAGAGAGATTAATGACTCCAGGACAACTGCAAAGGTCTCAAGATGTCAATACTTTTTTTAAACAACAAGACTAGGAAAAAACCCCAACAAACACAACACCAAACTGTAAAAGACAATACAGCTGCAGTTCAAATGCTTTTGTTTGTCGTTTTATAAGGAAAGAGGTTGTGATAATACTTGGAAATGTGGAAAACAACCATCTGCATAATTCTGGAGGTAAATTTAGACATTTGTGATGCTTGGGGAGTTCCAATATTAGTTTTGCCTTGTTATTAAGGTTAGCATCTGAGCTGTGTGAAAACAGGATGTCCTTCATCACTTGGTATGTCTCCCTATTGTTCAGAAAATCTGAGATTTGTTTGCCAGTCCTCATGAGTGTTGATGTATCATAGAGATGACCCTGCTGTTCCCCCTATATGGTTTATCTCCATTGATCAGCAGTACCATGTCTTAGCAAATGCTATCAAATACAGTTAGACAGAAAAATGTTGCCTTGTGCCTGAAGAGCTTTCCAAGTTCTGACGTACCAAAAAGGCATTGGTGATCTTTTGAGATCTTCTTTGCTTCGGTGTGCATGAAGTCCATTAAAATGATCCTTTTTTTTTATTGAGAACATAATGGCCTGCCAGATGTTGTCAATTGTGAGGTATGTTTCCTTTGTGTTATTACGTTTTTATTTCTCTTTGTAAGAGCTGATTAGTCCTAGATGCTGAAAGAAGAGCACGGCACATGCTGCATTAAGTTTTGCCATGATTCAGAGTGGGCAATGACATGCTTTGAACCCTTCCAGAGGCAAGGTGGGCAGTGAGACCACTGATACATTGAGCCCTTGACCTTTCCAGTGGGAATACTGGTGGAGCTGCCATTTAGTCTGCAATGTAGTGGTTTGGTGCTGGTGATGTGGGTGCTCTCAGAATGAGTTAGGGCTCTGGTGTGCATGGTGACAGATTCTGGAAGGTGATTTTTTTCAACGTTTTCCAAAGCACTACTGTAAAAAGTGACATTGATAATCAGGAGCTAAAATCTCAATGATAGATCAATAGATCTGAACACTTATGAGCTACTTAAATTTTATACCAAGCTGCTGTGAAGCTCTTTGATCCTAAAGGTACTCATCACTTGCATGATTTGCTATCCTAAAGTGACTTATATGCTCCAGCAATGGAAAACTCAGTAAGAAATGCATTTTATGACAACTGCAGTGATGTAGCACAGGCCCTACTGGTGATCATGATAGCTTTTCATGAAAAGTTAGGGAATAACAAAGCAGAGCAGAACTCTGAAGTTCTGCTTCATCAGTGGGGTTAAAAACAGAAACATCAAAAAGCAGGGAAGATATACATAAGAAACATATACATGCATCTCTGTGTATGTGTGTGTGCATATATAAAAGGAATCTTTTTTTTTATTACTTTTTTTTCCATTCAACAGGGTGCCAAGCATACTGTGATGAAGTTCCAGAATAGTAAATTAATTTTGGTCATTTTCTTGCAGACTCTTAGGAACTTACATTCTGTTCTTCATTTGGCATTCTGCTTTTCACTATTTTATTTCATGTTATTGAAAGACTTCCTTTATATTAGTGTCTGTTTTAATGTCATCTTTGTTCCTTTTCAGAAGTGTATATTCTACATTGTACATATTTCCTCAGCTGTGACGTATCTGAAGCATTGCTGAAAAACCAAGCTGTGCACTGTCAGCAACAAAATATTAATGAGAGTTTACCAAATTTTGGAACAATAATAGCTTGATTGACCTTGTTCATAAATTATTTGCTACATAATCAAAGATTTTAGATTTAATTAGGGCCTTTAAAAACCAAGTAGAGGAGCTTAATCAGAGTACTCCATAGTAATAAAGTTTTGACTGTAAACAAGCAAAAAATACCCCCATTTTTGCCTTTTATTACATTTATAGTAATAGTAACTCTCCAGATGTGATAATGATCACAGATTACAGAGACTTCAATCTTCCAACCAAATTTACTGTAAATTTTTTTTTTCCCAAGAACATTTAGAAAGCTTTGAAATTCTTGGGAATCAATTGACCTGAGTATTGAATGTGTGTAAACTAATGAAACATTTATAATATCAGTGTTAATGAAACACAAATTTCACAATAGATTTTGCATCTGTTACTTTGACAAAGCATCTGTTGCTTTGACCTCCATTGACCACTCTGAAGCATGGCAAAACTTTCCTTAATGCAGCATGTGCTGTTCTCTTCTTCCTTCAACATTTGGGACTAATCAGCTTTTATAAACAGAAACAAAAATGTAATAACACAAAGGAAACGTGCGCTACTGTTCTGTTATGACAGTTCATAATGTTTCGGCCAGGTGTTCACTTGAAAGCCAAAAGAATAAAATGCAAGTACAATCTTGTTTTCTTCTCTCTGAATTGCTCCCTGTTTACTTCTCTCAATATGTTGGGCTATTTTTCTGTTATATCAGCTGTTCTTTACTCTGAGGTGTATGGTGAAAGAAAAAAACCTGAACTCTGGAAATCCTTTCTCCTGCAGTTTGCCTATTACATTTCAAGCCATGCTTTAGGTATAACTGAATGAATAGTTTCAGGGTAGGAAATATTTATTTTAGTTAAAAACTTTCCCATTTTTTTTCCTAAAATGCACAAGGATTACAGTATCAGTTTCTGTCTGCCTGCTCCATAAAGACGCTGCCTGTATCTCTGGATTTCTTGCTCGCACAGAACTATGTGTTCCTAAAACAGATCTGCTGTGGATGCCAAAAAAGAAATTGAAAACCTCTTTCTGACCTGGAGATGTTGGGGAGTGAAGAGGTGATAAAAATTGGTGCCTGGCTTTCATGCTGTTATTACCATGCTTTAGCTCCTACTAAGGGAACTTTAAAATGGAAAGCATTATTTTAGTTTGTAGTAGCTGTTTTGAATGGTGGCAGGCTTTTGAGAAGAACAGAAGTTCACCAAAGCAGAACAGAAAAAATGTTTAATACACTGAATGGGTAAGGTTCCCCTTCCCACAGGTTTTTGCACAGATGGTCTTGCGGCACTGCCAGGAACCTACAGGTGCACAAGGGCTCCCCTTAGTCCTCATTCCCTTCAAACAGCTCTCAAACTCACAACTCCTTGAACCCTGGATGTACATTGCTTTTTGCTGCTCGCCAGATGATTTATAAAGGTCTTGCCAGCCAACTAGAAAGCCTGTTGCTTGAAATCCTTTAAAATGCTTTGTCTTATCTGGTAAGATATAGTCAGCTGAAAAAAAAAATGCACATAGAATCATAGAATAGTTTAGGTTGGAAAGGACCTTGAAGATCATCGAGTTCCAACCCCCCTGCCATAGGCAGGGACACCTCCCACTAGACCAGGCTGCCCAAGGCCACATCCAGCCTGGCCTTGAACATCTCCAGGGATGGGGCCTCAACAGCCTCCTGGGGCAACCTGTTCCAGTGCCTTACCACCCTTAAAGTGAAAATCTTCTTCCTAATGTTTAATCTAAACCTGCCCTCTTCCAGTTTAAAGCCATTCCCCCTCATCCTATGACTACATGCCCTAGTAAAAAGTCCTTCCCCAGCTCTCCTGTAGGCCCCCTTTAGGTACTGGAAGGCCGCAATAAGATCTCCCTGGAGCCTTCTCTTCTCCAGGCTGAACAGCCCCAACTCTTTCAGCCTCTCCTCATAGGAGAGGTGCTCCAGCCCTTGGATCATCCTTGTGGCTCTCCTCTGGACATGCTCCAGCAGGTCCATGTCCTTCTTATGTTGGGGACTCCAGAGCTGGATGCAGTACTCCAGGTGGGGTCTCACAAGAGTGGAGTAGAGGGGCAGAATCACCTCCCTCGCCCTGCTGGCCACACTTCTTTTGATGCAGCCCAGGATGCGGTTGGCCTTCTGGGCTGCGATCGCACATTGCTGGCTCATGTTGAGCTTCTCGTCAATCAGCACCCCCAGGTCCTTCTCCTCAGGGCTGCTCTCCAGCCATTCCCCTCCGAACCTGTATTTGTGGTTGGGATTGCCCCGGCCCAGATGTAAGACCTTGCACTTGGCCTTGTTGAACTGCATGAGGTTGGTTTGGGCCCACCTCTCCAGCCTGTCCAGGTCCCTCTGGATGGCATCTCTCCCCTCCAGTGTGTCTACCTCGCCCAAAAGTTTGGTATCATTGGCAAACTTGCTGAGGGTGCACTCGACCCCACTGTCCATGTCGCTGACAAAGATGTTGAACAGTACACGTCCCAGTACTGACCCCTGAGGAACACCACTCGTCACTGGTCTCCACTTGGACATCGAGCCGTTGACCGCAACTCTTTGAGTGCGACCGTCCAGCCAGTTCTTTATCCACCG
>VUYV01000005.1:2610201-2757150 GCA_008711295.1 Anarhynchus alexandrinus
TGCAATCCAAGAACCTCCTGGATTGCCTATGCTTGGCTGTGTTACCTTTCCAACAGATGTCAGGGTGGTTGAAGTCACCCATGAGAACCAGGGTCTGTGAACGCGATGCCGCCCCTATCTGTCTATAGAGGGCTTCATCCACTCGGTCTTCTTGGTCAGGTGGCCTGTAGAAGACCCCCACTGTAATGTCCCCTGCTCCCAATTTCCTTTTAATCCTGACCCATAGGCTCTCAGTTGGCTCTTTATCCATCCCTAGGCTGAGGTCCATGCATTCCAGCTGCTTGTTAACATATAAGGCAACACTGCCTCCTCTTTTCCCTTGCCTGTCTCTCCTGAAGAGTCTGTAGCCTACCATGCCAACACTCCAGTCATAGGAGTCGTCCCACCAAGTTTCTACGATGCCAATGAGATTGTAGCCCTGGAGGCATGCACACATCTCTAGTTCCTCCTGTTTGTTACCCATGCTCCATGCATTTGTATAGAGGCACTTCAGCCGTGTCTTCGTTGAGGCTGACTTAGTTGGAGCAGCTGTAATTACTTTGTGCTGCTCTCCAGGCGGCATTCCTTTGCTGTGTATTAACGGTGCCTCCCCATTGGCTCCCATTGGCTTCTGTTGGTCCAGGAGCTTCTGGTTCATCTACGTAAGACTGAGCATGCTGCAGTGTAGTAGCCAGCACATTTTGGAGCTAATGGCTGCAGGCCCTCACCAGCATCCCGTTCCTCTTTCCTTGGCTCAACATCCCTTGGCTGGTCACAGGCAAACCTTATAATACCCCCGTCCCCTGTTGAATCTAGTTTAAAGCCCTGTTAATAAGCCCTGCTAATTTTTGGGCGAAAACCCTTCTCCCTCTTTGAGTGAGCCAGCCCCCATCTGCTCCCAGCAGGCCTGGTGCTGCATAGGTCATTCCATTGTTGGAAAACCCAAAATTGTGGCGGTGACACCAGCCACGGAGCCACGTATTAACAGGCTGAGCTCATCTGTTCCTTTCAATGTCATTTCCCGCAATGGGAAGTAGGGATGAAAAAATAACCTGTGCTCCAGATCCCCTTAGTGACTGTCCCAAGGCCCTGATGTCTCTTTTAATCATCCTTGCACTCCGATATGCACATACATCGCCCCCACATGGAACAGAAGCAGTGGGTAGTAGTCCAAGGGCTGCACCAGGCTAGGGAGTCTCTTTGTGATGTCCCTGACCCGTGCCCCAGGGAGGCAGCAGACTTCCCTGAGAGTGGGATCTGCCCTACATATCGGGCCCTCCATCCTGCTCAGAGCTGAGTCGCCCACGACTATAGC
Source organism: Anarhynchus alexandrinus (assembly GCA_008711295.1). Taxonomy (NCBI): domain Eukaryota; kingdom Metazoa; phylum Chordata; class Aves; order Charadriiformes; family Charadriidae; genus Anarhynchus; species Anarhynchus alexandrinus. Next base: position 2,611,496 of record VUYV01000005.1, read on the forward strand.
CCTCCTTTTCTTCCTTGTAGAGGTGGTCTTAATGTGCTGAGTAGGCCTTTCTGGTCCTGGTGGCTCCTGTGATGTATTAGGACTGTCAGCCTTGTTGTCCTTAGGCTGTTCTACCATGCCCAGGGCCTCATACCTGTTGTGCAGTGGTACAAGGGGAGGAGAGGTGGGCAAGGAGGGGGCTCGCTTGCTCTGCCTACCACAGACTTGCCTCCATTCACCATTTTCCAGTAGGCCACTGCCTTCTGTCCCTTCAGCCCTACAGGGCAAGGAGATGATATCCCTGTGGTCTTTTTTTATTTCTGGTGTCTGGCCCGGTCTATCTTTCAAGGAGCTCAAGGCCTGGGTCCACCAGTCTCAGAACATTACAGATTGTCGTTGTTTTGCCCTATAGAAGAAGGTGAAGTAGCCCTGTGATGTTGCTATAGTAGCTGCAGTCCTTCGAGCGTCATCCTGAGAGTTACAAGGGCCATGAAGGCTACTCTAAAGACAGGCAGTGATTAATGCTGCTATATTCGTAGACTCACAGATCTGAAAGAAACCCCAGGAGGTCATCTAATCCACACTTTTGCCCAAAGGCAAGGTAAACTCCACTTAAAACATTCCTTACAGACATTTGTCTAACCTGATCTCTCCACTAGAGATGGAGACTGAGCAACATCCCTGGACGATTTACTCCAGCTCTTAACTAATTTGTCTCTCTCTCCTTTATCTTCAGCTACACAGTGCTTTTTGTCATCTGTCATAGTTCTTTAGCTTTTGTGATGTGCTTATTTGTGAGGCTTGAACTGAAGGTAAAATAGGGTGATTCATACCTCCTAGATTAGTTTAAAATATAAAAGTGGAGACCAAAGGAAAATATACATTTCTTTGGCTTAAAGTTAACCAAATGAACACTCCTTGACTGGGGAATGGGTTAAATAGAACCGCTTGGCTTCCAACTACATTTCACCTAAAGAAATATGAGCAAATTCTGCTTTTGAAGCACATCATACTGAATAATTTAGGAACTATGGGACTGTTTATTGTACATAAAGGTATCACAGGGGATAATATATCATTAGTTTGTGCAGAGGTTTTATGTAATTTGGAATAGAACATATACTGTATCCTAGCAGAAAACAATGTATGCTTGATGAAAATTATCTGTCCAAGCATCACTGGCTTTGTCAAAATAACAGATCAAAAATCTAATGCAAAATCTGTGTTTTAATAACATTAATGGAGCCCATCACTAGGACTTGAGAAAGTAATTTATGATGCTCTGACACTGTAGTTGCCATAAATTAGCTGGATCAATTTCCCAGAGAACATCTAGACATGCAAAACAAGTCTGCATTGCAGCATCTGGTAGCCTGGAGTATGCTGGGCACATTAGAGCCCAGGGGCATGACAGCAGTTCTGCTCTAGTTATATGGGATGCAGCTGTTGTATGCAAAGACCTGTATAGCTTTGGGTACCTGAACACAGTGTCAGCTGGCCTGCAGGTGATTTGAGGCCATGCAGGACTTGGGGACAGATCATATCACCCTTGTCATGTCCCACCGGGGTGGTGTGTCGAGCACAGCTTGCTGTAACATTAAGTGGCTTCAGAGCACATTGCTTCTGGTTTTGCCTTTTTAAAGAAATATTCCTTTAAAAAACATTATAACTTGATAATAAGCAAATAATTTTTATATGTTTCTCTGTGCTTGTTGCTTATGCTAAGGTTTTTAGTAGTGGCTGGGAAGATGAGTCAAGGTTTTTCATGAGGGAAGATCAAGACACATGTGATTCATCCATCTGATGTGAAATATTAAGCGAAAATGTCTACAGTACACCAGGCAGGAAGAACATCTCATTTATTTAATTCACTGGGAATAATTCATTAACCAACACTTCTGATTTGTGCCAGTCAAAACTAAACTTCCACCTTGAGTTGGTTCTCACTTTATGGCCCTTCTATTTCATTCTTGAATGTGTGCTGGATTTGGACTTCAAACAGCTTTATGCACACTGTTCTATTTGATGCAACTGAGCACCATTAGTATTCTAATGAATACCATTACTTGGAAAATGATGTTGGTCCTGAAAGTTATTGCAAGTGGTAAGAATATTAAAATCAGTGCCACTGAAATACATGAGTTCTGGTGCCTTTAGTGGTGAATGTTAGAAACTAAAACTGGATGCATCTATAGACATACTTATTTTTGTGATGGTCCTTTCTTTGCCCATGCAATGAACTGACTGGAAGCAATGCAATTGCACTGTTAAACTGAGCTTATTACTTCTTTCTGTGTCACACTACTCTAAAAAAAAGTTTTAGTTAGCTCAGATGACAAACTATAACCTAGGGTTTCTCTGCAAAATACTGTATAAATGCCTGTTTAGTAGCCTGCTGAAGGAGGGCATTGGCTGCTTTTTAGTATCTCTGTTGAATGGCACTGGGCTTTTCATTTTGTCTGACAAAGTTGTGGAAAAAGATTAGCACATCTTCCTCCAGAAGAGTATCTGCTTGTTTCATTGGTGTGGTAAGACTAGGACAGGAGCTCAAGGTGTGACATCCCTCCCCTCAAGTGATGAACAGATTTATTGAACATAGTCATATGTGAAGATGCATTCAGAAAGCAGGAACGGCACATGAGTTCCTGAACTACTCTCTCCTGTTGGCTGGTGCTATTACTCAAGTGAGACATAATTAGTGCTAGGATGCTTGAATAAATTCAGGTCATCTCCAGCCAGAGATTGACTTGGCTGTGTTCCTGTTCAGCAATTGTGTTTTAGTTAGAGTTCTACTGTACTTTGTAAATAGAATAATATACTGACTAAAAAGTGCAGTTTTATGCAGATTGCATTTGGTGAAAAGTTTAGTCCTAACCCCCCAAGTAATTTTTCTTTTCTAAGTTCATTGAAACATTTCTATGATGTTTAAGTTTGGGCAATGGGATTCACGTGGGAAACTGGGTGTCACTAAACTAACAGATGCATCCAGAGACCTAATCCTCCCTGTGTTGAGTTATGGTACAACCTGGAACAGTTTAACAGGAGAGATCAGGATAGATTAATACTCTGTAGCCCACAATTTGGTGCAAACTGAAGATGAACAGCCAAGGTGCATACTCACACTTCAGGACAGAAAGATTGAGCTGTGATTTGTGGTACCATTTGCACACAAATTATGGGAACGGTAGGAGGTTGAGAGACTGAGAAAAGAAGGAGTCACTCTATGAGAGTATTTCATGGGTTTTTTTGTTTAAACAAAATCTGCAAATGGAAATGTTTTATTTTGGATAAAAATAGGTACTGTGTTGGTACATTTCACTTCTTTTTTCATCAGTTTGTCACTGATGACTAACTGATGGAGTTCTGAACAAGTGTGGTTTTAGTTTGGTTCTAGAAACCCATACAAGGCTTGGTCTTAGGCACTGTATAAATTAGCTGGGCATATTCTGATTTCAAGCATTAGCATTTGACAAAAATCAAACATTTTTAAAGAAAAAAATCAATCCATTAAGAAGTATTACTGAAATACTTGAATCCATTGGGACAAAAGTTTTCTAACTAAAGAAAATGACTGCTTTATGCTGCACTGTTGAAAACCTACTAGCTTCCAAATAAATTGGTTCTCTGGTAACATCAAGTCCTAATTTACTTCTGTTCCCCAGTCTCATCTGCCCATCTGACCTACCTGTTTAGTCTCTATCATTGCAGATATGAATGTCTTCCAAATATTGAACATGCCAGAATTTCCGCTTCTGTTTTAGAGTGAAAGCCCATGTGCACAATACCTGCAATAGGAGAGAATTAATTAAAATGTAATGTGGCTGTGGCTGTTACAAATTAAAGTATGGATCCTATACTCATCTGAGGTAGTTGTATAGGAAAAAAGGTTCAAACAATTCTGTTAATAAAATGAATTTTTTTTTTTAAGTTAAACTAGCTTTTGTCACATCCAGAAAGGAAAATGGGTACTAAAATATTTCTTTTTAATTTTACGGTAATTCTAATTTTAATTTCAATTCAGCTTCTTATCGGTCAGTTCTGTAATTATTTCTAATTGTTCCAACTCACAGAGGTTAAGTTATAAACTGTACTCCATAGAATATTCTAATCCCCATAGTGTTAGTGAACTGCCAGAAGATCAAAATAGGCACATATGAAAAATATCTGTTTCCCATATAATTTGCATTAGATTTATCATGATTTAATGCAAATAAGCAATGCACACATACTTATGCAACCAAATGATCATGCAGAAATCCCGTTTAATGAATATATAAACAAAGGAGAAATGCAGATTGTGTTTTCCTGTGTGCACATGTTACTGTCTGTGTATCTGTTTTATAAACATTGAATCCTAACTATCTGGGGTGCTAAGGTTAAAGAGCAGTCACTGGGCTTGATTCCATGGTTAGAATTACCATATGGCTTTTTATGGTCATGCATATTTTGGAGCATAAATTCAATGAAAAAGATAGTGTAACATCTACAATTTCTTTGAATGAAATGCAAAATAAAGCAAGCATAGTTACCAACCCAAACCTCTGCCCTGTATTAATTAGATTTGCAAATTTTCAGAGATCCTACAGCGTATTTTTGCATACAGTTGGAAATTATGTCAAGCATGACAGTGTCTTTACGATGCACAGTAAGAATAGATCACCCACAAGATGGCTCATCTAAACAGCTTCGTTTGTAGGGTCTTTATTACAGGTTTTGCCAAAAAAAGAAAAAAAAGGATTTGTGTGTCTGTAAATACAGGAAAGATAAATTACCTTGACTCTTATCAGTGTTTTTTTTCTTCCAGTCTAATATTTCTGTTATAATGAATTCTTTCTGGGCTTACACTTATCAAGATTCAGTCTTTTCAGTTCTCTGTCATCTCTTTTTCAAGTTCAACGTGAGACAGATTCCCCCCTCCTCCGTTTTCTTTCAGTGCAACTTCCCACCCCACTTGAACAATTCGGGTTCTGCCAGCCTTGACAACCATGAACTGAGATATTTTGACCCTCTCTTTTAGCAGTTTTTATTACTCCTCATTCCCAACAATTCATTAACTTTAAATTTTTTCAGGTATGGAGCAGTGCCATTTCTTCCTTTTTAACCTTACTCTGAATCTGGTTTTGATCCCACAAGTGAAAAGGCTTTTTTGCGTACATGGTGGGTGGAACAAGGGGCTTTAGCGGGTTACTGACTTAGTGTCAGTAAACCTCAGAGTATCAGCACATCCCTGCCAGGCACTCACTTTTTTTGTCTCCTTCAGTTCTCTTAGACTGATTTTTAAGGAAGCGACAACACTTTTTTCCTCTCTTTGTTTATGGCTCCAGACCTTTTCAGTTGATTTTACTTTGAATAGCATTGGAAAGGAATATTCAAGCTCATATTCAATGTCTAGGGATTTAGCGAAGTCATGTTAAAACCAGTTCAAAGTAAGTAATATGGCGCTCCATTCAAATACTACTGATATATTTCTAATTTGTGTTTGGATGAATGATAGTAGGAAGGTACTTTGTTATGTAGGTGTTGCTGGTGTCTGTATCTGAAATGGATTTACAAGAATGCTTTACGAGATTAATGACAGGTTTTCAGTTTCTCAAAATTGTGTGCTTGTTTTTAATCTTACAATTGGGTGACTTCTTCCTGCTAAGGAGTATGTTTTATTGACCTAAGCAATAGCAAAAATTATATTCTGAAAACTGCACACTGTGGAAGCATATATAGAACCACAGATGGCTGGATGATGGTTTGAGTTATGGGAAATATGTGATTCTTAAGATCCTTAGGATGTTTCATGGCATAGATGGCTGTTCTGCACCAAGAAATGGATTGTGCTGTCTACATCAATGCTATAATGACACTTTAAAATGATGGCAATGGTCCCAAGTTGGAAGCAGACTTGCTTCTTGCCTCTTTATGAGTTATGGAAGAACCAGGCAGTCTGCTTATATATGACTCATTTTGAGGTTATTTCCTTAAAATCTTTAATTGCCAAAGAGACACCTTAAGTGACAACTTCTAAGATTTGTCCTCCTGAGAGCCTGAGGAGGCCAGCAGCTTTGCAAATGGGAGATGAAGCAGGTGAGGAGAATGCAACAAAAATGTGGGAGATAGCAAGGTCATTTTAGGGTATCTGTACAACAAAGCAGAACTTTCTGTTGCATGTTAGCATTAGCTGCTAATCTCCTTGTAGCTCCCTGGTGAGGAATCTCCCATCTAACGTATTAAGAACTTGGCAGCTTTCCAGGAAAATACATATGTGAGGTTGGAGATGAGGGTTGCTGCATGCTTTGGCTGTTATGTGCCTATCTCAGGCCTGCACTTCTGGAGCTGAGGAACTGCGCTGTTATTGGTGAAGTCCTATGTAACTCACTATATGAGAGAGATTGATAATTAAGCTCAAGGGTAGCTGCTGTGACTTTTCATTTGCAGGTGTTGCAGGCTGTTACAATACAGACAGGTAAAAAAAGCCTGTTCAGACAGCTGACTGAGATCTGCAAGAATTCCTCAATATCTCTCTGAAATTCTTACTAATTCTTTTGTATGTGCGTAATGTTTTGTATGTGTGTAATGTTTTGTATGTAATTTCACTGCTACAGGAGGGAGTATGTCCCGACATTATTCTAAGTTGTGCACTTTGTATTGCTGTGTAAACAGATGGCTACTGATAATAAATATTTCATTTTGTTAAGAGTACATTTAAACAATATGGGAAAACATCACTATTTTTTGCAACTAAATCTGAGACATGTTTCCAGTTTTACAGTTTCCCAAAGTTTTCTTGTTAAAGTGGAAAGTTATTTTTTGCACAGATCAGAGAACATTATGAAAAAAGTTGATGATTATTCATTTCGAGTGGCAGCAGTGTTGTGACTCAACCTTTTCATGGGCATTATTCCCTACATTCATAATGGATTTTGAAAATTTGGAACAGGCTTCTGCCAACAAATGAAATATTAATGAAATGTAGGGTTGCATAATATACTTTTTGCATAATGTAATTTTTCCCAGAAAATGAAATGACCACCTCCTAAAAATAAACTGAGGAAATGCTTTATAGTCTTATTTTGCTGTGAGCCAAAATGTATTTGGGTGAGACCATGAGTATATGTGCATTGGCATATTTATTATTTACAGACCCTCTGCAGCTTTGATGCATAAGATGAAACTCCTGAAGGTGTATTATATAGCTTATCACAATGACCACTGCCTTAATTGTAATCAGTTTACCATACTTTTGAGTATGAAACAGTTTCAGATTTATTGAAAAGTATACAGTGCATGAGCAAGGAAGTGAGGATGCTGAGGATGGTGGAAACTCAGGATACATAAGTAAATATTTTCTGACAACTTACCTGGAAATTTTCTCCCAAATAGCAGAGACATGCTTGACTGGTCTACAGCAGTTAATCAATCAGTCAAATGCTTCCTACAGTATGGATTAAATTTAGTATGTCCTTGGTCACTGCCTGATCCCCCAAGTGACATCACAAACCTTTTGTTCCCTTTCTCATGCTTCTCTCACCTAAGGCTGTAAGTAGGGATTCAGATCAAGGCCTTTAGCAACAACTTGGTTGGATTTTCTACAGTCAAGGGGAGGGTAATAAATAATAATAAAGCCCATTAATCCTCTTTTCCATTAGTGGCAACGTCAGATAAACCTGCTGAGAGACTCTTGAGAAATGTTACATGGGTGATTTATTGTATGTGTAGTTTTAGATGTAAGTGTAATTTTGAAACGTGGTACCTCTATAGATTCACCAAATGATAGAGTAGATTAAGTACAGTACCATATTTCAGTATGTCTCTTCAGCTGATTTCACAGCCTTTTCAGTTAGTGCTGGCTGCATTGGGTAGATGTGAACATCATTTGCTGCAAAGCGTGACAGGACACTGTGGTAAGAGTTGATATTAAAAAGCTTGCTTTGGTGATGCACTTGGAGAATAGGTTTCATTTGGTTCCTGTTGTCCTGCCTGCTTACCGTTTGACTTTGGCATATGACTATTTGTAAAAATGAACTAGTAATAAATTCATTTGCCTGCTCTACGTCACAGGTGCAAACAGTAATTATGGTTTTATAAATGTTTTTAAATAGTGGGGATTCATTTTAACGGTGTAGGAAGAGGAATGTTTACCCTGTATTGAAGAGTGGGGTAACAATAAATGAAGTCTAAACTTTCCTCTCATTTAGAGACTTAATATGCCTATTGATTTAAAACTGCAAAATACGTTTTGCTGGAAGATGACTGTTCCTTAAGCTCTCCTTAAAAGCATTGCTTTCCTGACCTCAGCTACATTTGCTTCTGAGAAGAGGACTCGGCTGCTTTTTTATTCTGCTTGAAATTCACTGCGCAAAACCGTAATGCAATTGAGCAATGAGTTGTAGGGCACCTGCAGGCAGGGTGCAGGCACCTGATAGCAGGATAACTCAACCCCCCCATCCCTCCAGTCTTGCATTCAGTTGTATTTGCCTTGTGCTTGACTCAGAAATAATCTGCTAGTTTCTAGACAAATACACTTTCCTAACACTTACTTACTATATGTTTTATTTAAAGCTTTAATATAGATGTATGTATCATTGTGATTTGCTTAGATCTAGGCTGTGATTGTGCTTTGGTAATCATTTTAAAATTACAGAATGCAGGGCAGTTGAGAAAGAACACACAGAAATGATTTAAAGGCTGACTTTTAAAAAAGAGAGCTATTAAACAGGTTAGTCACAACCATGAGTCATTTGAATTGAGTCACACTTACTTTTTGGTAGCTATAGATTATCTGATTTTCCTGTTTCTCCACGCAGCTATGAGTAATGCTGTATTAAGAACTACTAGTGCTTTGGAGAATGGCTCTTCCCTACTCTGCATGATGCCCATCTCAATACATTCTTGCATTGGGAAGTTTATGATGTCATTACCTGGCCTGTTCTTTCAAAACACTTGAGTGGCTGGTTGCGTAAAACAAGCAATGAAATATGTGCCAAGTGCTGAGTCGAGGAGTGAGAAAAGCAAGTAAGGGACTTCTCTGTGGAGGTTACTAGGAGATATTAGTAGTCATCCTGGTTTCCATTAGCCCTTTCAGCACCTACAGTGGCTGAGACAGGAGCTTTGGGGTAGTTATACTGTGAGGAACAGAAAAAACAAGTTGAGGGTGCAGGGGCACAAATATGTCCTGAGATGGTAACTGGTTTGATGGCTTAATGACTGTTGAAGCTGGGTTTGGATGTGTTGGGTTTTTTTCCTTCTATATTTGTAGTGAGCATGCATCAACACAGCTGTAGTGTTAGGCATAATCCCAGAGCCTTTACAACCATCATTCTAGACACAAAATTAACATAATATGTATTGACCAAATGTTTTCAGCTTGGTGGCTACCTAAAATTAGTCTGAAACTGTGTAGGTGCTTAAATGTGGGTTTGGGAGCCTGAATTTGGGTTAGAAAACGTAGGCTGTAGCTCTTCGAGCATCAGCAAAGAGAGGGAAGTTGCTGTTGCTCTGAATATTCCTGAATATGCCTACATTTAGACTGCAATATTCACTGCTCTTTTTTAATAACTACCGTCAGCATTTTTGTTAATATAAAGACAAGACGTCTTTTCCTTGTAATCTTTACAGAAAAAAAAATAGATAGTACAGTCACGGTTTCAAGGATTATTTATTATTTTTCACTGGCTTTGCTTGTAAGAAATTTTCTAAAGACTCTGATTCTCTCCAAAAATGGATAGCTCACCTAGAAATAAAACTTTCTTCCGTGGCTGGTACCTTGCTGACTGGTGCTGTGTGACTGCTAGATGAAAAATATTATTAAAATTAGAATGAAAACATCTTTCTTATTTTTACTTCTCTGATGAATAATGTAAAACCAAAACCAATTTCTCTAGTTTATCAAAGAGGTCAGGGGACAGACAATTTGAGTTAGAAAATGTGATGATGTCATGAAAAGCACTCAATGTGCTTTACAACAAAGGATTTAAATGCCTCAAATGGGAAAAGTAATTTTCACTGCCCTTTTCTAACAAAACTATTGCAATAGATAGCTGTTTCCTGCATAAATGTCTTTCCCATATGCTTCTGCTTCCTTTCAGCAGATCTATACAGGAAATCCTTGAGTCACAAAGAATTTTCATTGGGACCAAATTTATGTGAGAAAGGGTCATTTGTTCAGTGTCATCAGTCATTGTAAAGCTGCGCAAGGTCATCCCAGAGAAAATTCTTGCTTTCAAATTCTTTTTGAGCCTTAAAAGCTGTTACTAATCTGGGATGAGAACATATTAAAACGAATTAAAAAAAAAGCAAACACGGAATGCATTGTATAACTAAGGACTGACTGCTGTCCTCTGTATGTGCTACAGCAGTTTACTGAACTGCTTCTGGAGACCTCTGTGAGACATTCTAAGTCAGAATGAAAACACAGCTATTTTGCAAAGTGTCACTAAGTAAGATTTGCCTTGGTCCTTGGAAAAGGACCTCCCCTTAGGAGTTGGAAAGATCTGCAGAATTTGGCCCCATGAAAATCACGGGCTGTTGTAAGGACCCTTCCATGGTGCCATGGGGTGATAGATTACCTGTGGTCTGGCTATGTCAGAACTCAGATCTTGGTATTTGGCTCAGGAAACTCCATTACCTAAGAAATGGAGATGTCCCAGGGCACCTGGTGCAGGGCATGTCTGCAAACATGCTTGAGCTCGGTGCTGTCTCAGGATATTTCTTGCACAGCAAGGGACCCAAGCCAGCTCACAAGATAAAAGCACACACACTTAAACAGTATGCAGTGCGGCAGGAGAATAAAAAAGCCAAGAGCACAGATGGTGTGTGGTTATGTGGATATTTCCTTGGCTTTGTAAAGAAATAAGGTCTTGTGTTCCCTGTGTTTCAGTGCCTGCCACAGGTTTATCCCTTCCCGAAACAACCATTATATGAAAGAAAATGCTTTTAAGTAATGAGAAGGTAAATTTGAACATGCGTATAAGACATCGCTGTGCCATTTACTTATACTTTCTCTATGGTTCTGGTTTAATGCCACAAAGCTGAATATTATGCAACAGAATTGCATTATTTCATTTCTGTAGAGTGCTGTGTCCTGTCCTGGCTGTTTTACTGTGTTGAAAAACATAATCTGCTGAGAATATAGCTTTGGGTGAAAGAATTTCTGCTGTCTTTCCCTCAGTCTAAAAGTAAAAAGGAAAATATTTTGCTTACTGCAAAAAAAACAAACCAAAACAAAATGTGTTGAGAGTTAAACATTTTCTCAAATTTCGAAAGAACAAACTTTTATCTGTGCTGAGGAGCAATGCATTGTCCTTCTGGTAAGTTAAGATAGCAGGTGGTAGGACACTAGCACAGATCATGAGCTTGGATAGAAATAGAAGCCAAATAGAAGAGGACGACTTGCTATGAGAAGAAATTAAAACAGTGAGGTAGAAGCTGAGCAGGAGTTCACCACTGACTGTGGCAGCTATTATTGAGTGGCTTATTCACATCATTTCATTGAAATACAAGTGCAGGGGTATATGGCATAACTGATGAGACTTTTCTGATGTCAATGGATCCTGTTATTGGAAAAGTTAATGGTCTGAATCAGTGGTTTTCAAATGTCATTGACTATACATTATAGTGAAAAGAAATTCAGGAAAACAACTTGGAAACAATAAATGGTGGGATTCATTACTATGCATTTTTCATGGTGGAAATAAGAATGAGCCACTGGAGCTCCATAGACCCCCACAAAAATAGATGAACTAAAGCCCAGAAGTAGAGGGACCTCCCCCAGCTGCTCATCACAACTGTGTTTTACATTGTGATTGTTTGCTTATGTTTTTTGTTGTATTTATTCTGGATTTCATTCATGCCTTCCTATTAAGTCCTCTGATATCAGTTTCATTCCTTTTTCCCGCCATATTCTTTTCTTTTCTGTCTTTTCTCCCTGTCAAAAATTGCTTGCCATGTGGATAGATTTTCCTTTTTATGAGAGGTAAGATGGCTGAGAAAAAAATATTATGCTGAATTGACAGCCAGAAATAAGTTAACTAAATGTAGTTCTTGGTAGGCTTTTGCTGTGGCTCAGAGGGGGCTCCAGAGCGGCCTGTGAGAAGTTGAATCTGTCTTGTTTTTATGTTTATGTGACACATGGAGCAAGTGCAGAAAAGCACATGTAAATAAACACATTGCATTTGTTTTGACTTAATTACATCAACTTCTCTTCTGACCCTATTAGCCCATGAAATTAATAAAGACTCAGCAAAGGAGTGATAAGATTCATATGTGTAAAGATACTGACTGCAGTGGATGGGTTTTTAGCTCTCTGTGGGATCCCGTGTCTTGCAGAGTTGTATCTTACCTGTGCAAATGGAGATTTCTTGTTTTTTCAGATGTAAGAAGCAATGTTATCTTTAATTTTTCAGAGATTTCAAATGTGCAGAGTAATGTGGTGTAAAGCTAAATTCACTATTAAACATCCATGTGTTACTGCCCGTATTTTCTTTTGTTTCCAAATGAGAAGTAGTTCTTTTTATTTATTATGCTACAAGAGTGTTAAGTTACAGTTTATACTTTTGTAACTGCATTTATTACTATTCTCTTCCTGAATTTTATTAATCACTCTTGGTGTCACACAAGGAGCAAGGTTGTTCAGAATTCTCTTAATATGATATAAATTCATAAATACAAAGTAGTTTGTGTTGAAGTTAAATGGCATATAATGGTGTAGCTTTACATTTCATATCTCTGGTTAGTTTATACATTAATACTTCATAATCTGTCTGTACCAAATAGATTCTCCTGCATGCAACTAAAATAAAAAGTAGGAAACAAGCTCCGTAAAAGAAATATTCAAGGACTTGAAGGGTCTGTCTGGCTTTATATCCAAAAAGTTTATAGTCACAGCAGATCAAAGGGATCCGCCCTGCTGGGCTATAAATATTGTGGGCAACGTCCTTGGATGGTGTAAACTCACTCAGCTTTGCATGGACCCTGGGTGCAGCTGCCCAGCCCTCTCCGAGCAGCCTGGTGGTGTTTTCTGCTTGTAGTCAGAGCATAGAAACACACACACACATTTTGTAAACTAGAAAGAGGCTTAGAGGGGATTCAGTGTGAATCTGGTTTTAATGTTACCAAAACTGTCCCTCAGACATCAATAGCACTGATCGGTGCTTGTGGTGATGTACAATGCATGCTTTGGGAGAAGGCCAGGTGCCCTTTGAAAACACATAGTTGCTGATAATGGAGCTCTTTGATAATGCTAATTAAAGAGGTGTTGCCTATATGTCACTGCTCTGACATTAGGCAGCAATTACTGTAGCTGTGTTTTGTTATGTATCTTCTACATTGGTATAGGTTTTGGTTTTGTTTTATCATTTTATCTTCTGTGCTGAAGGGAAGATAGAGCTACAGGTGAACCAAGGTAGTATGTACTACTCTGGTAGTCACATGGAGGATAGTCAGCAAGATTTGCAAAGTACCTCATAAGTACAGTACTACAAACAGATGTGGAAGAAGGCAAATACTGAAGTCTTTCAGGTTTGTGGTTCTGTGAATAGACGTTTGGAAGAAACATAAACATGCTTATACCTGCATGTGTGTGTATGTGCACATGGGTTACACAATTGGATTCCCAGGTGGTGCGGAAGAGCTCTGCAACGGGAAATCTGAGAAAAAAAGCATGAACTTTCTTGTTTATTCTTTGCTTTCAGAAAACAAGTAGATTACCCAGCATGATCAGCATTGCTCTAGATGGCAACAGTCATCTCCCAAAAAAATAACCAAGAATCATGCATATTTCTTTCTCGTGTCTGGGCTTAAAAAGAACCAAATTGTGTGGCTCCGCTCATTGGCAGGCCCAACAGAAAAAGGCATTAATGTTTTTTGAATGTATGAGCAGCTCCTTGCTTGGTTTTCTCTTTACTTTCAACTTTTTGAGAATGTTCTCACGTTCACCTCTCCATTTAATATTGGAAAATGCTGGGAAAGCTATACATTTAAGCCTTAATTTGGCATTCTCGCTCATAAATTACAGTCTGTCCTCTACCTATATGATTGTCCTGGTTTGAGGACAATCAAATTGTTCCTGTCTGAGCTGTCTAGTTCTCTGTGGTTGCCTTCAAATGAAAAAACACAAAGTATGGAACTTCCTAATTCTGGCTTTCCTTAATTTTGATGTTCACAAGATGCTAATTCCTCTTAATAACTTCACTATATGTAATATTAATTAATACTGTTAATGTTTTCTGCTGTTTTTAGTAAGCATCTAAAATAATCAGACAGGGAGTGTAAAGGAGAAACATGACCCTGCAGCATTCCTGTGCTATTAGATAGCTCGGACAAAAAAGAGGGAACAGATTCAAAAAGCCACCACCACCAAAAAAAAAACCCACCAAAACAAAACAAAAAACCCCCATTGCTGCTGTTATCTATACACATTCTCCACACATGCTCTGCTCCAGCGAAGAAATATTATTTTTTACAATGTCTTTGCCTTTATTTGCCTCTCTTCTCTTCCTACTATCACAAGCAAAAGGAACGTTGTGAGCTTGCAGACACATCAGGCAGATAAATCAATTCAGAGAGGTCGTTCTTGCAACTCTGATGTTTTCATAAGTAAGTAGCGGTAAAGATCAAGGCTTCTTAAATAAGAATGTTTACTTTCAGCTGTAGTGATCTGTTGAAGCATTCTGGGTACCTCAGTAGAATTAAGGGGAAGAGTGTGTGTATTTTTCCCCATCTTGTGATGCTCAGATGAAAAACTGGTTTTGAATTAGTGCTGTGTTTAGTCTAGCCTGACTTTGGTATAAAATTGCTGGAAATAGTTTTGCCATCTGTGTCAGTATTACATTATCTGCAGTGGATGAATGCAGTCAAGCAAGTTTTAGTGCCTATAACGGCGGAGTCACTAGCACCAGTTTGACTGGTACAGTTGGGGTTATTATGCAGCCTAGTGCATGCTGGATGATTCTTGGGCATCTCTACAGAGATTTTCAGCAGAGCTGATGGGACTTCATAAAGCGCCTTGTTCCTTAATAACAAAATTAGAGGCACAGTTCTGTATTTCCGGCTTAGCCCACTTACTCAAATCAGCAGACTTATATGAAGTCAGCTTATGCTAATTAACCAGGGCACCAGTAGTGGTATAGTCTTCCAGCAGGGAGCTTAGTGTTGGCTCCCTGCCCCAGTGATTACCCGTGTTCCTGGGAGGTTTCCCCATTGGCAGGGTTAGTGCTTGAAATGTAACCCGAGTGATGGGATTGAAGTAGTTTACAAATCAGAATTTCCACTCTGCACAAAGTTGTGCATGTCCATAATATTTTTCCCTTTAAAAGAGCAGGGATCTGACTGATGTATGGCTGTGCCTTTGAGCTACAGGATAGATGTACCTCCCCCAGTGCAAACTTGGGTTTACTGTGGGAGTACGTATGGGATTTATAGGCCCACTGCTTAGAAGGCTTGAGTAAGGAAGTATGTGCAGTTTGATTGCTCACTGAAATATCTCCAGAAAATATAACCCTGAAGGTCGGTGGAGTTTTTTATCCAACCTAACATATGTACGTCTTATGGCATTGCCCTGGATTGGGTTATGACAACTGTGTCTGTACTTACACTCAGCTCAAGTCTTTTCCTGCATGAGCTTGTCTCTGCATTTTAAGACATACAGCAAGATCAGCTGAATGTTTTTCCCCCCAGGTCCATTCACTCAGATGATGTGCTAATTAGGTCACTGAGAAAATCAAAGATATAGAAACTGGATTGAGTGCTCACCAACCAGCTTCTACATGTAATTGCTGTCTTTTAATTTAATTTGTCTTAAGATATTTTCTGATGTCTCTGAGAATGTTACCCGTAAAAAGGCAGACTGCACGTCAAGAAAGCAAGTCAGTGAACCCATGAATATTTTGAGCTGCAGAGTGTAGCATTCAGTATTTATCACTACAGGAAAGAGGCTTGTGACTTCTTTCTCACATGGCAGATCCTTGGTTTATGCCTTCCTGATTGGAAAATAGCAAAAGTAATCTGCAGGATCACTTCTGAAGAAAGGTCAAGGCACTGGAAGTATCCACAGTGCTAACGTTTTGCTGCAGAATGATCCTTGCTCTTATCCCATAAGAAAGTCTTGTGTGTTGGAAGAGAACAGACTTGCTGAAGGCAGAGATGAGTTACTTCAGAGTCCCTCAGTTTGTTTGCTGTTTAAATAAAAGTGTTCTGCCATAAGTGTGACCTCAGAAGTAGTGGTGTGACCTGACAGGCAAGCATATTTAATCTGCTCCTTGCTGGAGTTGAATGTATTTTGCCCATGAAAGCATATGCTGTGTATGCATACAGGTAGGAGTGAGTGTGTCTCCTTGCTGGTACAATTTGAGAGGGAGATGAAGGACTGTTGGAGCACTTCAGGGTATTGCTACTAGACAGGAACACAAGTACTCCATGGCAAACAAATTTGCTCAATATTTTTATGAGTCTCTGAGCTCAGCTGGTTCTGGCAGGGATGACTTGACTTCATCCAGAGAGGCAGTAGAGGGGAGATCATTCCAACTTTCCCTTTATTTGGGTAGCAGAACATGAGTAACTTCTTCCCAGAGCTGGAGTGAGTCACCTCGAGCTTCTCGTCACGCACAGCGTGTCATACTGCATCTCTCACATCCCTCCACAGCATCTAGCGCAGCTCCCTTGTATGGCCTAACCACAGTGCAAAATGTAATTGCCTCTGATGCAGCAATTTTAGCACAAGCA
Organism: Anarhynchus alexandrinus; assembly: GCA_008711295.1. Classification (NCBI taxonomy): domain Eukaryota; kingdom Metazoa; phylum Chordata; class Aves; order Charadriiformes; family Charadriidae; genus Anarhynchus; species Anarhynchus alexandrinus. The sequence goes on from VUYV01000005.1 coordinate 2,628,182, forward strand.
ATTTGGACTCTGTGGAATAACAAATAATAATAAAGAAAATAGTCTTGCAATAAATGTTAATGACACCCTATAGGATTGCACCGAATTTGTCATTAGATAGTAGATATTAAATGCAGAAATACTAACTTTCCCAGAACCTTAGAGAGTTTAGAGTTCCTTGTAAATATGTAATTCTCCCTCTAAACATACAGTTTATTTCCCAATGTAAATTCTTCATTATTCTGTAGTTAAGGCTGAAAGGTCTCATCATTTACCTGAGTTAGAAATGCCCTTAAGAGAACACAGTCATTTACTGAGATGAGCAAGTTCTGGAAATTGAGGCAAAGTTTCTATTCTGCAGGTGAAACCAAGCTGCCACAAAGTCTGCAGAGGGTTGTGTGTGTGTTTGTGACCATTTAGACAACTGTAGCTTGGCAAGCTTCACTGTTCCTCCTTTTTTTCTGGCCTTTTGATTTTGATTGTTGCACTCTCTGCTGTTCTCCTGAAGCCAGAACTACTTCTGCCCACTTTTGTCTCACTACCTCTCTCTTCTTTTGCAGTCTTCTGAAACTAGACCACACTGTCTTTGTAAAGTGTTCACTGATAGATGTGATACATGTTTATAGTGCCAACTAATGCTGTTCTGAGAGTGCCAATTAATGCTGTTCTGAGCATATGAACATACCATTTACAATAAGCGCATGTCTCTATTACATGCAAAACTGAGCTGGAGGCTACGTGATTCCTGTTTCAGTCTTCCTCCTGACCTAGCAGTAATTCTCTTGATGATACAAACCAAATAAAGAACGGAATTTCTATGCCAATCTATTTGTCAGCCATACATAGGCAATATATTAGTCAAATTTTCAGAAGTGAACAGCAACATGTTTCTGAATCCTAGTATCTCCAAAATACAGGTTTGCTTTGGAGTTCTCCAACATTTTTGTTGTCAGCTGAGATCTGGCATGTGATATTCATGTTGGCTTGGTCAACATTTGGCAAAAGAGGGTAAGAACAAAGCTGGGCATAAAATGGGAAGCTTTTTAACAGAGAAGGTGTCTTTCCATAGATATGATCTTGCAAAAGTACGAATCACTTAAACTGTTCAGCATAAATAAGGAAAAACCGATTTAAAAGCCATGATTTTCAGAATTTCAGAAAGATGTATTTTAATGACTTCAAAATATAAAGTCCTTAAAAGCATATCTGCTCCTCAGTGGTAAAGTCCAAAGCTTTCTTCACATACAGGCGTAGCATTATTTTTCATTGGGACTTCAGGATGATGAGAGGCCTGACACATCATCTGTGGTGATGAAATATGTCTGGCACTGAGAATTTTGGTATGTTGAAGAGCTATGTTTTGCAGCATTACAGGCCTAATGACTTTAATGCCATTATTGAAAATGAGAAGATAACAGCAGTATTACGTTCTCCCTGTGCCCCGGATTTAGAGGGAAGCAGAGATGCACTTTCAACCATCTTTGTGTCTCCCATGTAAGGCGGGGTAATGCCAGGGGCTCTTTGCCTGCTCTAGTCTCCCCCAGAGTACATGGATAGGAAGGAGGTGAAAGGAAGTGGGGTCAGCCAACAGGCACAAGCCAACATCGCTGGTGAAATAAGCTTTTGCCCCTATAGAGAAATTACTTCCTTCTGTGAGGAAAAGAAGAGACGTTATTGTGAGTCTACTGTAGTTTCTCCCTTGAGTTCCCCGAGGAGCAGGATGGCTTCATCTATGTGATTAGGAGATTAGCTCTGCCACCGGATCCTGGGTTTAGCTGTATTTATTTATTAGCTGTATATATAGCTGTATGTATTTATTAATACTGTTCTGCCTTACATGAAATTTGGTTTTTTTTGTTGTATGGTTTCACAACCTTGCAAGAAGAGACTATCCAATAACATTGGTCAAGCACCATCTTTAAAACAAGTGGAAGTTTGTGAGTGACCTGAAATAAATGTAGAGTGCTTGCCTAGAAGAGATTTAGCAACAGCTAAAGTTCACTGAAGTTCAGACAAACAATGGAAAAGTGGTGACGTTTTAAACTTGGTCTCACTCTAAAGCATCCCTGTTTTACAAACTGATCTTCAATCATATTCTGTTACTAGTAATAGCAACAAAGCCTTGCACCATGTTTCCACAGGGCATGAATTGGCAGAGAACATGACCTTAACTTTTGCACATAGAAACAGAGAAGTTATGTTTACAAGAGCATTCTGTGTTCACTCCCTTTCTTGTGTGGGTGTATGTGGCAGAGTGGGGACAAATACCCAGTCTATCTTTAAGCTCTAGTCTAACCAAACTGTGATGCTTGTCAATGTGATTTTGTGATAAAAAGTTGTGATTCCTCTATTACACACTTGAAATGCTAGCTGTAAACCTAGCCTAACCATTAAAAATCAAGAGCCAAACATTTAAGCATTCTGAAATATATTTATTAAAAATAACATCAGATTTTTTTAATGCCCCTCTACTTTTTGAGCATGTAAATTGAATTTTTGATTTCCACAACAGCTAGAAGCTTACTTTTTGTTCAGGTGCTCTCCTGCAAATAGAAAAAACAATAAAGAAATTTATATTTGTATGGTCAGACACAAGAAACTAGAAGCAGGAGGAGAAAAAATTTGAAATTTTAGTTCTAAGGCAAGATTTAAATGCTAACCATTAAATATAGCTTTTCTGTTCACCTTTCTCTCACAAAACCTGCTACTCTCTAGGGCAGAAGTCCCTATAGACTGGCTGTGATATTCTGATGCCCAGGTAATTTCTGCCGTTATATAAATTTACATATATATACAAATAGGGGAAAGAAAAGAGCAAAATAGTGTGTGCAAGCAGGTAGGAAGTCTGGGAAGAGGTGAAGATAAGGTACATTTTTAGCGCCGTTGTTGAGGGAAGGGAAATTGTCACGACCGTGGCTCCTGGCTGCTGCTGCCTGGGAAATGTGTGTCAACACCACGCAGCGGCACAAGCTGCTGCGGGGAGGAGGACGCTGCGCCTCTCGGTATCCCTGCTCCGCTTGGTGCTGTCGTCTGTGAGGTGCCATTGTCACAAACAGGAGTGCTCATAAGACGCTGTTGTCTGCATTGCATTCTCCTCCTCCCCTCAAACAACAACAACAAAAAAATAAAAATCCCAGCTCTTGTACGCAGCAGTGAGATTTTTTTTTTATTTTTTTTTCTGCTGCTGTAAGATTTCAGGATGATCCAAGGATGTATTTACTGGATTTGAGAGGTGTTGTTCAAGGGGGAATTCCATCGCTGCCTCAAACCCAGCAGTTTACAGTATCCTGAGTTGACCTGTACTGAATGTATTACATCAGGTCTGAAACATTTTGTTGCAGGAGCACAGCAGCCTATTCCATAGGAATGGTTTTATCTATTGCTTGCTGTTAGCTTAATAACCTTTTGCTACTTGAACTGTCCTTTCTGCCAGATTATTTTTTCACAGCTTCCCCTGGGGTTTGGCCATGAGCTGAGTGTGTAAGAGACCACTAAAGACAAAAAAACCTTCAGACATCTTAGCTGAGCAACCCTATTTAAGTAATAAAAACAACTGTGTTTGATGAGCCAATTACATAGAGCAAACATTTATAGGACAGAATTCCAAATACTTGTTCGTAAACCTAAACCTTTATTAGCAGCACTGTTACTGTTATAAAAGAATATGATCCCTTTCTGAGCCTCACAGACTACCTGCATCCCTGTATTAATTCAAAGCGCTGCTGGATGGGCTTTGTGAGTGTTGTAGGACTAATCCCTATGGTTCCTTGATTATGAGCATGTGCAGAGCAGCTGAAGGTACAGCCGTGCATGCAGAGCTAACACACAGGGGCTTGCCTTGCAATGCCATGTTTGTGCATGTGTTCCTACAACTGAGAAGGATACAGGGAGTCTGCCTGCCTTGCTGACTTATCTGATGTTTTCTTGTTTCTGTTTCAGCATTCAGGATAATTCCTTCAACACGACAGCTTTAGCAGAGTAAGTGAACACTTTAAAGATGTCCTTATTTTTAAATAAGAATGATGAGTTTAGTTACTGTAGAGAATAATTGTAAGTGGTATGTGAGAAGCCCGAAGCTATCTGTCATATATTTTGACTCAGTTTTCTGTAATCTAAATATATTATTGACTGTATGGGAAAGATTGCATGAAACAGCTGCCTTTATATGCTCTGTGACCATTTATCAGTGAAATACCTTTCTGGGAGATTATATGTTTGATGCACATCACACATGTTTAAATGCATGATTTTCTGTGTAGGGTAAATCTCCTATGAAAATATTGCTCATTTCTGGTACTGATGATCTTGACAAACACAAGTATGCCAGTTTTCAAAGAACACATGATCTGTACTTCCTCCAAGCATTATCAGAAAAAAAAATTCTCTGCAAATATTTTGAAAAAAATAACTATCCATTATTTAGACAGGCCAAGTACCAAATACGTCATTTCTTTGTAATCAATTCCATAAACTTGTCAGAAGGCCTTTCATATATATAATGATCATAAGGATATATATGTTGATTTTTTTTTTATTGTTTTACAGAGACAACAGAACATTACAAGGGAGAACATTAGAAAGTTAGAAAGGCAAAGGCTTTAGGAACCATTATAAATGAAATAGTCTTTGTTTTGTTTCAGTCTAAGCCACTTAAATTTTGGTGTTCTCTATTATTATTTTGCCTGCTTTTGATTGTTTCAAAAGCTTTTAGGGAAGATTCTTCAGCAGTAATGTGCCAAGCAGCTTCTCAGGAAGGAAATGATTTGTAGATTTTTTTTGTGTATTAGGTGAGTTTTACACTGCTGAAATGCTCATAATTTAAAAAAACCCTAGCTGGGCAGTGAGGTGTTTGCCTAAGCGTTGTGGGGACAGGATACGTTCTGAAAGCAGGCCAAGTTGTAATCGTCTGAGCCATCTCTAAGTATTGTCAAAATCACTTCAGGAAAAGTAACAATTCATAGGGATCCAAATAATTTCCCTCTCATAGATTGCTTCATTTTATTTGCTTACATTGTCTTGCTTTATTTAATATTTTAACTTAGCCACTCTTTTAGTGCGATTGTGACAGGCACGGAAAGATTTGACAGAAGCTGATAAACCATTAAGTCATTTTTTATTATTTTCCTGTGTCTCTATTAGTTGAGCGGTCAATTCTGGTCTGTAAAATTCTGGTGTGCTCCCCCTTCACAGAAGAATAACCAGACTACAGATAGTACATTTTTCATATTTTTTTCTCCTTTCCTTTTCTCTGTCCCAAAGTACATCCATTGTTTCCCATAGATATTCCCCTGGAGCAGCCCCTGTGTCTGCTTCACCCTTGAGGTTTCGGGGACTTGAAGGTGATGGCCTTTCTCTGTGGTGCTTCATGTGACCATTAAGACAAGGGCCAGGATGGCATTAAAGCTGGCTACGTAGTGCCAGCACTGCCCCTGGGGAAAGGCAGAGGGGTGAAGATGGTGCTGGGCTGTGCTGAGCTGAGAGGCAGCGGCATGGCAGAGCTGGGTCTGGGCCACCCATTGCCTGAAGGATGAACCTCCCTCAGGCCGTTGTTGATTCTCTTTCAGGGGCTTTAATTTTTAATCTTATCTTCCCCAACATAGAAGTAGAAACATGCTTTTAGAAAACAAAGCAAGCGAACAATGACATCTGAAAAGCATTGTCCAAATGAACGAACTTGGTTTCCAGAGTTGATTTGCCTAAATCCTGTTTAGATCCTCCCCCCAAAGCCTGTTTTTGAGAACTGCTGAGGATACACTGTTCTTACCGATTTCAGCACTAGCTGTTTGTGCTGGCCATATCTGAAAATAGGTTACTTTTATTTAGCAGAATAAAGAGAGAGCTTGCCATGCAACTTTAGACATCCCCGTTTGACAGTCTCTGTCTTTACTTGTGGCAAAGGCAAAATCAGGGCTTCCTGAATGATGTAAAATCAGTGATACAGTACTTTCAGGAACATTTCTCCAGACAAGGCAAGTGCCTGGGGCTGCTAAGCTTCCAGCAAGCCATGCGTGCAGCCTGGTTTAGAAGTTGTTCATGTGAACATCTTAAAGGTTAAGTCAGCAAACGGGAGCAGTTTTCAAGTTGTACTGAAATGGCTCCTACTGAAAGGTGAAAATGGAAGAAAGTTTAAAAAACTAGTCCCGTTAAACCAGAGGTCCTTGGAAGAAACATACAGAAGCAGTAATATAAAGAGTCAGAGCAGCAGCCCATCTGGACTGGGATCCCATCTCTGACCTGACAGTGCCTTAAGATCAGTAATGGATGTGCTTACTTTTAAGAGACATATCCATCAGTCAGTAGTTAGATTGAGCGCTGAAGGAAAAGGATTCACATCAGTGGTTTTGTCAAAAGACATGCTTCCTGCCCAATGTAAGATTCCACCCATATGGATTTATGTCTTGAAGCTGTTCCAGCATATTCTCTGATGTTTTAGGAATGAGTGAGATGCTGCTCCAGTTTTCGGGTTGGTGGGAACTCTCTCTATTACATGGCCACAAGCTTTCACAAAACTTATCAAACTCTTGAATATCCCTTTATCTGTTAAGTACAGCTAAAGTTGGACAACAGGATTTACAAGTTACTGGTGAGAGGAGAGGAGTGCATGTGTGTCTGTGTTGATATGTGCAGAGTGGCATGAACACGTAAGCTGCCTTTCCTAAAGAAGCCAAGGTAAAAGTACTCTGAGCTTTAATGATGGATTATTTGCATTATATCATGGATTCATCTTTTTAAAGGTCCTGCTATGATCTTAGCCTCAAGCACTGTCTTGTGTGAGTGAGCTGTCTTGGTTAATATTTATTCTTACAAAGGGAAATATATCTGTTAACAATTTCAGAGTGTGTTGTTTCTGAAATTCCTCACAATTTTTTTATTACATGGTGGACATGATCTTCTCTTCTTCGTTATTGCTTATCTTTCCTATCTACTGCCATCTGGTCATTCAAATACATTTTGTCATGCTCACTTACGCTGTTTATAAGTTCTGTCTTGTTTTATGGCTTTTGTCAGTTGTGGGATGCTGTTAGGATCTCTGCTTCTCAAGATCATCTTATTACAGCCAACTCGGGGAAAGCAACCCCCAGTGCACTTCCCCAAGTTAAGGAGTATGCACACGTAGACTTGGCTGATGGATCTGTGCTCAGTCATCTATGGTCCCTCCAAAGAGTGTTCCCAGACACCAAAATGGTCTTTCAGGACTGAAGGCTGCCAAGTGTGGTGACTGGTGAGAGGAGGAGGTGAGTGAAGCTGGTAGCAGAGCTGCTTCCTCCCACCTTCCATCCTGTGGTACATGCAGAAGAGACACTTTGTCCCTTTAGAGGGTCCCTGGACTTTGTTGACTGTGGCTTTGCCCATGGTGCACAGCACACCTGGTGGCATTTTACCCTACTCTCTTGTCTGTGCTGGGACCTCTGTCCATCCAGCGCTGACCTTGGCACTGTCTCCTCACAGTGTATTTCCTTGCTATGTTTTTCTACCTCTGAAATTTTCCATCGTGTTTTCCATCAAGGTTCCTGGTTACTTTCGTACCAGGCTTCCTTCTTCATACCCCCAGTATGTCCTAACCTCACACCTTGCTGGTGTCAGACACCCATAAGGTCATTAGTGAAAGATCAGAGGGGAAGGTGTGGCTGGCACCAGGAGGCAAAGGCAACTAGATTTCTACAGTGAATTTGACCATTTTGTACATCAACTCCTGTCTTCCATCTGTCATCCCACTTTGCCTTGTGGGGAGAACTGCACCCAGTGCAGGAATCTTGTGTGATTAGGAGGGATCTACAACTGCAGTTACATGTTCCAGTTGTGAGCAGCAAATGCTTTCATCTATACGTTGATGTATTCAGGAAGTGTAAACACCTGAATGTCCCTTTAAATATTTTCTGCTGCAGTCTGGCTTTTGATAAAGATACTAGCAGAAGACTGGTGGGAAAGAGGAATATATTAAAAACCTTGCCATCAAATTGCAACGCAGAGCTATGAGTTTATCACTTAATGCGCTCTGTCCTAAGAACGACAGCTCTTCTGAAAATTTAACAAGTCAGCAGAAGTACAGGCTGCTTCCCCCATAATGAAGAGATTCCTCTGCCAGCAAACTTCAAGTGATCCAGGCCTGCTTAGTGTCTGTGCCCTGTGAGTATGAACAGAGGGTGAGGGTGAGGGCCCCGACTTTTCCACAGAAATAACAGCTGGAAAGGGTGTATACGTATTTGTTAGGAGTGTATGCATATATATATATGTTTATTTGAAGAAATACTGCTCATAGTCTTTGCAGTTATATCATTCTGCAAAGTTCAGCCGTGCTGCACAAGACGGGGTTCAACACTGAGTGGTTAGCATATTTATCCAGACTTCTCTTTTGATTAGGCAGCCTTATGACAGTTCTGTTGGTTGTAACTTAAGGGGATGTAATTGATTGTGATTCTTCAGGCATCTTAAAAAATTCTGCTAGTTCACTTTTTAAGATTAATGATCACTTTATAATTTATTTGGGGATTCTTTTTCCTGCTGCACAAAGTATGACTGCTCTACTATAGTTAATATTTTTGTAAGTCTAGGAGAAAAACACACTTAGCTACTTGTTTCTAATTATTTTTTTAAATGTGTGGTATATTATAAGCAATATTTCCTGTAATTTTTATGGTAACATCTGAATTCTTTGTCATCATTATTTCTATCTGGCTGAAAAGGATATACCAAATTGTGTACACTTAACATCTCAAATCCTCTTCTTCCTCTGAGATTTAGACTAACATGGAAAAGCTATGGCATTAAATGACCCCAGGTAAGATGTGAGAAGGGAAAATGTGTTTATACTTTGAGCTGCACTGGCACGTTATTAAAAGCTAAATTTCTGCAGCTGGCAGATAATCAGCAATTATTTTATATCCATTTTCAAGGTGTGACGGGGATTCAGACTCTGTACATGAAGATCAAGCAGCCAGTTCCAGCTCCAGGTATTCTACTGCAAATTTTGGCTGAAAACTGTTGGCAACAGATAAAGCTGTCAGAACACCTCTATTGAACCATTAGAAAGAAACCTTTATTCTCAAGGGAATGCAGAATTTCTGGGGTATTACCTGCTAAGGCTATTAGTAGTTCTGGGAAATACATATTTGTCTTGTATACTTTTGCATAAAGAATATTAGAATTAATTACTGTTGTTATTATATGAGTAAATATATTATGATTTGTGTTCTTCACGTCATATTACTTTCATTCAGATGCAGCTCTGATGCTAATACACTGAATTTTACTGTACAGCAGCTCATACAAAGTAGTAGTAAGTGAAGTTTTGCAACTGTGCAAGGGTATGCTCATTGATGAGTGTCTCCGTGAAAAAAAGTCTTCAAATTGTAATTTAACTGAAGTATTCTTGAGGCATGTGTGTCTCATGGCTATGTTAGTATATGTTGATTGCTAGAGGATGCAACTTAACCTTTCAGAAAGATTTTAAAATCAGATGGTACCTTAAAATTAGCAACACTTCTGCACATTGTTGAAATGCCTGCAGGATATAAAGCATTCTAGCCCGTAACTATAACAACTGCCTTGGAGCACACTTGCAGAAGGCATGGGCAGCAATGGTGTTTAACTCCATAGGCACCCTGCGAGGATCCATCTGGATGCTGATGGGCCACAGATGGAAAGTGAGTTTAGCAACTCAGAATCCTTAGGAGAAAACGTTGAATTAGCAAGTTATGCTTTCTAAAAAAAATCTCAGGAGGGTTTAATTAAATAGTCCTTGACTCCCTCAGTTGTGGAATTTTCACACCAGGAGAGATGTCATCTCTCAGCTAACCATTAGGATTTTACCAGCTGAAGCTTGCATCTGAAATTCCATCTGCAAACTAAGCAACAGCCAGGGATTTCAGAGCAATAATGCCGATCTGCTCATTCTGCCAACTGAGCAGGGGCCTCACATTCTGCATTGCGGTAGCTTTCTTGATGGTGCCAGGGAGACACTCCCAGTGGAAGGCACTGGACCAGTTGGATTGACTGGGTGTGGATAAGACTACCGAGGTCTTCTTAGGACAGGTTGCACTCTGTAGGCTAGGTGGATTGGAAAGATCTGTCCCAGATTGAGTGGTTACCTGAGCATCTGTGAGCAACAGTGTCTGTTTGAAATACCAGATGTGTTGTTATACAGGAGGACCTTTTCCCCAAACTGGGAGCACGTGACACTTGTCCCTTCCACCCAAACACATCTCAGGCTGTTCAAACCCTACTTTGTATGCCTACCTCTCTCACTTTGTCCAAAAGCCCTCAAAAACAGAGACTGTCAGAAAGGAAATGTGACTATAGGGAGGAATTACTGTATGTGATGATGTTTTTGTGATATTATAACCCAGTGTGAATCACTGGATGGGGAAAGGTCTTCTGCATGAAAAGGACTCTTTTAGATTTTATTTGGAGAGTATGAACTATAGGGCTGAAGCCAAAGAGTGCCTCTAAAATGAGTCTTACTTAAATGGCTGCACAGTTGAATGTGTAATAATACTAACAGTAGTTTAGCTTGTGTTTTGACAATAAACAGTAGCTTCTCAGATTCATGTTACTAACATATAAAGTGTTTGATGTATAGACTACTCAACTTGGTAAAATAAAAATGCCACAAATAGCTAAGAACTTGTTGCTGTTCTTCCTTCATAATATTTTGACAGGTGTCTGAAGTCCTGCCTGATGCATTTCAATTTTATTTTCTTACAGAGATGATGACAACAAAGAAAATTATCCGGACAACGCTGCTGTCTTAGAAGAAAGGCAGCTGCCTTTGCAAGATACTCAGCAGCACAAGCAGCAGGCTGTAATTGACTACTCACCAAAGCCTGAAATGGGCAACTTAAAGCTAAGAAAACCTAAGCCCATTGCAAAGCTAGAAAATGGAAAAAGCCATGAGGAAAGTCAGGTAAAGAATTAAACTTACCAAGGGTAGGTTTATGGCACAGTGTCTGAGCAAACATAGCTTTTGAAATGCAAAGTGGGACTCCCCGGTAATCCACCATGTGACTGAACCCCCCCAATAACTTACCCTGATTTTCAGAGACCCGGAGTCCTGGAACGCTCCTGTAACAACAGACAATTTTTTTCAGCCAGGGGTGTGTTGCAGCTGCTATCAGAAGTGAGTGGAGAGCACAGCTGAAGATGTGCAAATACCTCTCTTTACATTTCCTGTGACTCTGCACCAAATATAAAAATCTTGTTCGTTGCAGCATTTGATTGGACTTTTTCTGTTTTATTTATTTGACAGAGGATCTCTTGCACTGGTATTTTGGCTGCCAAGAGGGAGATTTCATACTTTCCCTTTATCTTACTTTCTGTTTTTTCTCATCTTTAAATAATAAATCTGTGCCAGTACAGACTCTGGTATCAGTGCTCTTGCCCACAGGCTCCCTGGGTTGAGCTGAGGGGAGAACTGTAACTTTTCTAAAGGCTATAATAGAAGACTAGAAATGAAGAAGCCTCTGCTGCTGTCTGTGGAGGTACATTACTATGTAGACTCCAGAGTTCACCTCCCAGCTGCTGGAAGTGCCTCTATTCTCCCCCACTGCTTCCCAAGTGATGTCTCATGTGCAGTGTAAGGGACGGAGCTCTGCTCCAGGTTTAACCCCTCAGCTAGAAATATTCTCGTAACCAAGACAGTTGATGTTAACGTTAGTAGATTGTCGGCCTGTAGTAGACACAAGGCCTGAGATATGTCCGTATTTACATCTCTTCTTTGATGTATTTGGCTATTTTCTGTCTCTCTCCTCTCTTCCTGTTTGTGGATAGCAATTTGCAGAGCACGTTCTGAAATGCTTTGAACTCATCGTAGATCAGGAATGATTTTGGTTCATTTTTTCAAATTTAGAATTATAATTCATCATTTTGGATAGCATATCTAACCTTCTAAGTGAGCAATATCCTTTTGAATCCCAGAAGAAAAAGTAAAAGCAAATGGCATCCCAATGGTATTATCACAGTCTCTTTCAGAATATCAATGTCAACTCTTGCCCTAATCTTCTTGCATATTTTTCCTGGAGTTCATCCCTGAGATGAAGTAATAACTGCTGGTTTTTTTGTAACTGTATTGCATTTCTAGGAAATGTTGTTTAGGCTGCAGGGAGATGAGGTGTGCATGTTTATCAGCAAATAAAAATGATAGGAAATTTGGCCTATGAAGAGCAAGTGGAGGCCTATCAGGAAGATGAGTCATGAAGAAGTCATAAACAGGGCCAGATCTGTCTCATAGATCATCTGTTGCTCTTTCAGTGACTTCCGAGTCTCCTGTCTGCCTGCTCCCTATGTACGTGGTGCCTGTATCTCTCACCTAATGAAAGCTAACACAGCACAGATTTGCTGCTCTATGGTATTTTACATGGCCTGAAGTGGTTAACTGAAAATGTTGATATTCTTTCATGGGAAACTTTTTGAGTATATAATTAGACTGCCATAAAATACCAGTGCAACTTAGATATGCAGCCTCTGGAAGGAAAAACAGTTACGGGCAGATAAGTGTCACGTGACTGAAGGGCTTGAATTAGGAAACGCAAAAGTGGTCCTGGGCCCCCACACTACTCATGTCTGGCATACTGGAAGAGGTAAGATGTACAGGCACTATTTTATCTCACCTTTGATTTGATGGGAATACTTGAGGGATGAGAGCTAGTGTAGAGCTTTGAGTGTAATATAAAACATAAACACAAAGCAAACATCCCTCTATAAAGAAACTCTACTCATTGTTAGAGGGAATTGTATCCCAGTACTGTGAAAGACTTTTCAATGAATATCCTATATCTACACTGAGTTCAGTGGTTCTTGCTGTAGAGGAAAGAGTTTGCCTCTTGGAAGGATTTGCAGAAAGAAGCTGTTTTGGAGAAAGCATCTACCAAGCCTGTCAGTTCACATAGCCTTCATTCTCATTAGTAAGGATGTGCACGCTCCTTGACCCTGAGTGATTGCCTTGCTGCATCTTCAGCTACCTCAAGGGCTTTTGTTCATAAAGAAGCAAGCATCTGGCTCCTGGCTTTGTTAAAGTTGCCTATGAAAAACAAGGCTCTTTTTGCAGAAGAGCTCTCTGAAGGGTTTGTTTCTGCCTGTGGGTTCTCATTGGGATCCTTGGTGTGTTATGACCTCCCAAGCCCTGTTGCAGCTGTGTGTGTTAGCAGCCCTAGTGATGAACTGGTAGAGACTGCTTCTCTCCATTTTGCAGCTGAAAGCAAAGTGCTGCTGTGTCGTTTCTAGTAGCTGTTGTTTGTATGTATGTGGCACATAGTTATTACCTGGAAAAGTGGGCCAGACTGATGGATTGAAACACTGTGCAACTGCATATACCTTCCTTTTGTGAAACACCTTGCCACCAAGCCACTCAATGAGATAAATGATGTACTTGTAAGCAGCTGATGTCGAGCTGACAAGCAGTAATATCTGAGTACATGCATTTATGAAAGAAAAGCATGATGCACTGCACTTAGTGATTCAGCTGTTCATCCTCACTTTTCTGAGTTTATTGATAGAGTGCTTTTTCAACACTCTCCTCACTTCCCCAACCTCACTTCTCTGTGGCATCAGACAGAGAGACTGACAATATTGCAGTGACAGTATCTCTTTTAAAGGTGTTGCTCTGATAAGCCAAGGAAATGTTTGCTCCTCGTTCCTATGTGTTAAAAGTCCATAAGTTGCTTTTTTAGAAAACTGTCTCTTTAAAATCAGAATAGGCTATTGGGAGATAAAAAGTTTGCTGCATGTGTTGGAAGGATTAAAGTCTGTTTGGATGGGAACCAATTTTATGTGCCTTTCTACTAGTGAGAATCCAGGGGATTTCCATTGTAGAAAGGTCACTGAGAGGGAACAGAAAGCTGTGTTCAAATAGAGGAAAGATGGCTGGCTTGGGGATTTTGGGCTTTACAAAGCTCTCAGTCTGCTGAAGTGTGATTCCTGGGCCTCTGATTTTTTTGACACAAGTGTAGTACTGTGGTCATGTACCCTAGGTCTTGATGAAGAAAAGGTTATTAAATTTACAGTGATGACTAACAGGACCAAGTCTAATAAAAGTGCATTGTCAAGTGACTTCACTTGGCCACTTATCAGCTGATAAAATGTCACTAGAGTAAAGCTGTATCTTGGATATTGCATGCAGTTATTTCTTTGGGGGCAGGAGCCAGGTGTGGGGGCAGCTGTAACCTTTCCAAAGTTTGGGAAGAGAGGCAGGCTGCTGGAATGTGATTACACCGCTGTTCTCCAGCTATTTGGTTTCATCTTTCCTATGGTTTCATGAGTTCTTTAGCAATTCTGCAATGTTAATCTATAGAAAATCAAATTAATTAGGATTTATTTGGCTTCAAGAGGTGAGGAAGCATATGCTCAGAACATACTCTGGGGAGTCAGTGTCGCAACAGATGTCGAGGAATGGAAAGTCTGCTTTGCTTGCCTAATCCTTTCAGCTGTCACCTTTGATGCATAGTCATGAATATAGATTATTAAATGGGTTATCTTCAAATTCCTTATTGATACCGAGACATAGTTATAAAGTGACACTAAACATACTAGCTAATAGGTAGAGACAGTAAAAGTTCAGTTTTAATGTGTAGAGATGGGAATGGTGAAAACTGCTGTGTGAAATTTTGTATTTTGAGAATAAATTAAGTGGGAAAATTGCATGGATTTCAAAGAACTTCCAGTAGTTTGACATTAAAATTGTGATTTTAAATGCACTGGAATAAAAAAAAAGAGCCCCAATGCTAACACAGTAGCTACACAAGCACATGAACACGTCAGGCAGTCTGCAAGTTCCACATCAATTTTTAGGTATGCTTTGTTTACGTTTAAACCATACATCCTATTGTGGATTAAGTTTGTTCAATTCACTGTCCATTAAATGTACCTGCTTATTTTCTTGTACGGACTGGTATTTTCAGGAGGGATAGGAGGCACTTCTGCTCAGGACTTCAGTCTTGACTGTTTTCTATATTGACACAGCACCATGATGTATGCCAGGGCTGTCATCCCAAATGCTGGTACAGTATTTGCATGGAGCTTGCATTTAAAGAGAGACGGAGTTGTTTGTGCGTTGGATAAAGCATGTGAAGGGTGCAAGGCACTTTCTGGAGTTCAAGAGCAGATTAAGCTGCTGCGTAAACACAGCAAAGGTTTGTGTGTCTGCACTGTAGTTCAGATGCTCTGACAGAGATAGGTTATGACACACTGTGATTATTTTAAGGAAAATAGTTTTTTAAAAAAAATTTAGCTCGTGAAACAGAAGTTGATTTATCTCAACACATGTATCCATGATGGTAGGTTTTTGCTGCTTTCAAACCCATGTATTATTTTGTGTACAAAGCAAATATCATGGTAGTGATTATGCAGTGCTGAGTCTTCTTTGCAATGCCTGGAGATTTCCCTCTTCACAGACTGCTTACCAGATGGAGCCTTACTGTAAAAGCTTCACTCTCCGTAGTGAAGAAGAAACAGAAATACAATAGAAGACATCACTGTACTGTTGGATGCCTTTGACACATCAGGAATGGACTTCATTGCTCTTAAGAAATAGTGGTTCCATCAAGGGTGTTTCCCTAGGGTTACTCTTTAACATCCTAATGACGTAACTTATGAACAAAAACAACAACAAAGGAAAAAAAAAAGAAAATAAAAAAAGAAAAACCAACCAAACCCCACCCAAGTCCTTAAACATCAAGCTGGCAAGAAAGTGCTTATTACCAGCACATATTGTTGTCCTCAGCTTTCCCTTTCATCTAGCAGAAAGCATCTTGAATTGCCATGTTATCTCTGCTGATATTGGAAAGGGGTATTTGTTGCAGAAGAGTCTTCTGCTGAAGCAAGTTTACTACTTTAACACAGGTTTGGTTTTGCACCTTAGCTGGACTGACTTACTTTGACCAATTAACTTAAATACTACAACACCAAGAAGTATTCAGCCTTAAGATACACATGCTTAATTTGAAATACACGTCTCATTCATTTACATAGCACCCAAAGTTTTCTTTTTACCTGTATTAGCGGCTTTTGCAGTCAACTTTTGAAGCTAAGCCCATCTAGGTGTAAATGTTGAGGCTGTAGCCAGAACTATAGACAAGGTCTTTAACTGGTTTAAGTCAATGACTGTTACATCTTCCATTATTTTATTGTATCCTGAAACTCCATATTGTCATATGATGGCATAAAAAGCTAGGATTCAAGTCCTGACTGGAAATCTCCCCTAATGATGCTACTACAGTTGTAAGAAAGTAATCTCTCCTGAACTACAGTGTCCCGACCTCTTCCCTCTATGCCCCCAGTCTACATGCCTCAGATGTACAAAAAGAAACCAAATTCCCAGCTTCAGTTCCAGAGCTTTTTCTAAGATCAAATTTTCAGTTTTCCTCTGTCTCTGTTATTAATCTCTTTGAGAAAGAATGTTTTCAGTATGCATCACAGTGATGATGCAGAATTCTTTCTTCCAGCTTTGCTGTTGCCAATATAGAAGTTACACTTTTCAGACAATATAGTGTAACTCTTCCTACTTTTTGTCACGTCCAATACCTAGCAAAATGTAACCCAGTCCTTGCAAGAGATTCCAAGCACGAATGAGGAAACCTACCTGGAGACCATCAAACCACTGAAGATTTCTGGGCAAATAAAATAAGCTGAACTGGTTCAACCCACTTCTACCTTAAAGTTTAATGAAAACTGTTGTGTTGACCTGTTTAGTCCCCAGGAGCATATGATCATTTTTATAACACTAGGGAAAAATAATGTTAAAATAGTAATGGAAAAACTAGAACAGCTGCAAAAAACTGCTGTCCATTTGTAACCCAAATTGCTATTACCGTTTTTGGATAAATATCATTCGTTCAATGATAGACTATGTTAGATAAACATGGGGAGAGGGGGACACATCTGTCCTAGAAGGCTCTTAAGCAGACAAAGGGTAACAAAAGCAAGCTCTATTAACCTCTGCTGGGTCAGTTCTACTGCAGTGGCTGATACCAAAGCAACCTAATTTAATGTTAGTGCAGATGTCTTCAGCTGGGAGGGAAGGTACTTTCAGCCCCAGGGCAGGTCTGCACTCCATAAATGCAGTGCAGACATACCCCACGGATGGATGCATGTGTTAGAGTTAGCGCATGGCTGCTTCCTCCTGAGTACCTTCCATCACAATGGTGACAGCTGCCTCTTTCTAGAGATAGATTTCAACATGCTTTTTATATTCATCTCATAGACTAAGTAGGAGGAATTAATGTTCACTTATCAAACAAACATCCTATAGTTATAATGTCATTATGAAGAGAAAGTAAAATGCCAGGGATCAGACTTTTTGTTTATTTTTGCCAGTTGGTTTTGGTTTTTTTTACAAGATCCCTTAGTCCTTCATCATTAATTTTGAGAGGTGGGCACTGAATATTTCTCCTGAGAGGAGACCATTTGGGCAAATTTCTTAAATTTAAAACTTTTTATAAAATTGACAATTTTATAAAAGTGTAAATGTAGAATGACCTCAGCCCTCCAAGTTCCCATCCAAAAAGTCCTATCCAAACTTCTGACTTCCATGCTTCCGACTAAGCTTTGAAACTGGAGCAAAATCAGATACATTGTTCTGCCAGGGGAAGTGAACACAATCGTTTTGCATAGCACATTTGTACTTTAATTTTGTAAACTATTAGAATAAAATATTGGATGATAAAAGCTAATAAAGAAGTAGGAAAAAGCCCCACTTTGATTATCACATTTTCAAAGAACTTCATTAACTTACCCCTTTGCAATGCAAGGGAAATATTGTAACCCCTTTTATAGGTAAGGAAATTCAGATGTCCTGAACACATCTTGTCACAGCCCTACAACTGGTTTTTGAAAGCTTGGAGTAAAATGCATACCTTTCTAATTCCTATTCCCTTCCTCAATTTGTTGGACTAAATTGCCTTTTTTATTTTCCAT
Source organism: Anarhynchus alexandrinus (assembly GCA_008711295.1). Classification (NCBI taxonomy): domain Eukaryota; kingdom Metazoa; phylum Chordata; class Aves; order Charadriiformes; family Charadriidae; genus Anarhynchus; species Anarhynchus alexandrinus. The sequence continues at coordinate 2,646,065 of VUYV01000005.1, forward strand.
GTGGCGAGTTGGCTGATGTGACTTTTTTTTCCTCACTGCCTTTCACTCCTTCTGCAGCAATACTCTGTTCACAGAGCTATACATAGGCTAGGGAAGGGAAAGACCAAAAGGGAAAAGGAAACCTGTTAAACCTTACAAATCTTATTTAAGTGAACTTCATTTGCTTTTGTCAGCCAGAATATTTGTGATGATGCCCAAGTAATAAAATATTACTGACATGTGAGTAAATAATTTCAAATGAAATGTGAATGTATACATAAGCAAAAAACTATTGAACTCTGTGTATAGCACCTCTTAGCTCAGAAGCTGACATCTGTTATCTAACTAATAAACAGAAAATGGGTTACAGTCTGCTTTGGTTTCAAAAAATGTTTTACAGTGAAAGAAGATACTACTTTGTTTAGAACCTTTTCAGTTGCTTTCCAGTTGTTTACAGATTATTACCAAAAAATAATAAAGAATCACAATCAGCATCCAGTCTCGTGGATCTCGTTTTTTCTTAAAGCAAAATATTTAGCTGAGCCTGATTGGTACTGACAAGGCATTCAACTTTTTTTTTTTTTTGCTTTGTGCAGGAGCTGGAAAGTGCGTTGCCGGGCCTCTCAGAGTGGCAGGGGAAGGCTGGATCCTCAGCTAATGACTATGCACAGAATGTGGCTTTCAGATGCCAGGAAGCAGTCATGAGATTTCAACCAAGGTAAGCCTTGGGATAAGACACTGCATTTCACTTCTGATTAACTGTAGGAAAGGCTAATTCATTTGCTGACTTTCGTATAACATATTCAGGCTCCTGGCTCCCATTGGCAGTTGTATTCTGTATTTATATGCCTAGAACTGTTTGGAGAAAGTGAAAGGGATGAAGATAAGAATGCAAATTTCATCATTCTTTAAACCCCTTACATTTCAAGCAGGAAGAACATACTCAGTTCAGAAACTTCGATTCCTCTGTGCCAAGTTTCAAAAATATCTTGGCACTTCTTTTCTTTTTCCCCAGGTGCTGACTTGTCTCACTCTTTCTCAGAGCTGTATTCTCACTGAGAAACGGGAATGGGAAGCTCCACACCTGATTTTAACATGATATGCATTAGATACAGTTTAGACCCTGGGTGCTGTGGTAACTGTGCTTGTTCCAATGCTGCGAAGGGTATGGGGTATTCAAGTCAGGCATTAGCTGAGTCTTGATGGCAGGTAACTCAGCTGATCATGAAGTAACTCAGCTCCAGTAACTATTGGAAGTCACAGTTCCTGCTTGGATCCTTCATGGCTGCGCAAAAGGCTAGAAATGGGGTTTCAGCTTGCCCTACTGACCCAATTTACCAGTGAGGGTGTGTCCCAAGGATAAGATTTAGCTCTTACTGACAGGCTTGGACTGTGTAAATAAGATCATGCTCATTACAGCCATCACCTTTTGGGGCACCACTTTACAAATTTCCCATGTTCAGGTGCTGATTTGGTCCTGCTTTGCTGTGGACATAGTTTCAGGCAGGTGAGCCACATCTCTGCTCTTTGTTCTCTGCCTCAAAGTGCATGACAGCCCTGGTGCTGTGTGGCAGAAGCTCTGGCTCTCTTTGGAGGGACCAGAGCAGCAGCTGTATATCCCAGGGATGCTCAGTGGGTCAGGGCACAGCTAGCAGACATACAGAGCTCACTGCCTTCAAGGTCTGTTTCGAGTCAGGACTAGATTAGTAATGACAGTTGCCATCCAATGGCAGTTTGGTGTTTTATGTGAAATGAACTGGTTGCCTTCACCACAGCTTTTAGTAGGCAACATTGTAAATGATATTAATTTGTGCTCTCAAAGGAAGCTTTAGCAGAACGACCAAGCATTTAATTAGCTTTCACAAAGAACTGCTTTCATCTTCCAATGCCTGTATCTGCAACCAAGACACTGCAAAGTCCTGCATCTCAGAAAGTGTTTGTAATTAGCCCCAGCCTAAGTAGCTTGCCTTCTCTTTTTCTGGCATTCTTTATGCTAGGAAAAAATCAAATGGATTTCTTGTAAAGAGGAGCATAGTGAGTTTGGTATTGGACAGTTAGACCTACCTAGTAGCTCTGCTGGTAAGAGGTCTGTGTATGGGTAGGTAATGAAATAACATCGGTTATTTTTGGTTGATGAAAGAAATGTGATGAAAGAAACATGGACATTAAAGATAAAAACCAGAGTAGAGTGTGCATGAATAAAACAGCAACCACAGCAAAGTTCCCCTGTCCATTTCAACAATTTGGCCCTTTTAGTTTGCCTGGTATTAAACCGTTGTTTACTATGCTATTTATTCCTGTTTAACACCAGGGTAGTTCCTTGGGAAGCCTCCTGTCCACAAGTGCTAAATTTGTTAAATAATGGTACCTGGATTTGCCATGCTAAGAGCTATGAAAGCACCGTGATCAAATCTCAACTCTGGCCATGTCTTAGTTTGATTATATTACAACAAAACGGAGGTGACTTTACTCTCAAATAAGGAACTTCAAAAATGGAGTAAACAAGCATTAATGCATGGTCCCTGGCCTCACACACACACTTTATTTAACTGTCTTAACTGTCCTTAGACAAAGCACCCAGCTGAGGCAGGGGACTTTGAATTACATATGCTGAAGTTACCACTTTCAGTTTGAGGGTCACTATGTCTGGTGATTCCTCTTAAGGGTCACCAGCAGCTTGTCCCATCACTCTGCCATCAATCACCTTTGATAGGGCCAGAGCAATTACATGCCCATGTCTCAGCTCATGCGGATCGCTGGCTACTGCACCAGGATCACAGAACTGCCTCATGCAACAGTCTGTGAAACATAGCTGCCAGGGTATGACGTCTTGCCTTGTTTTCTGTCTTCTCTGCTCTGGGATATGGCAAAGGTTAAGTATTCAGTCTTGGCAGCAGGCAACAATCATAGCTAGATTTTGACAGAAGACATCTGCTAGCCCCACAAAACTTGAGTTTCACTATCTTCCACATTGGTTTTGCTAGGTTACTGGTAAAATTAGCAACACTTTGGAACACTACATCTGCCTAAGATCCCTAACTCATAGACCAAAAGCTTTCTGGTCTTTTGGAGAAGAGGAGATGGCCCCAGGGCTGCCACTGGGCAGGCTCCTCTGTCTATCAGATATGTGTGGGGAGGATAAGAGAAGAAAGATTTATTTCTGTCTCATACTAAGAAGCAAGGTTGCTTATTTCTGGTGTGGCTTGTTGTTACTTCTGCTTTAATTTTGTTTCCGCAGACTGCTATAGCTCTGTCATTTTTCTCATTGGAGTTTAAAGGTCTAGATGCCTTTGAACTGTACAGAGTTTTTTAAAAAAATCTGTTCTAGTTAGTGTGGGGCAGCTAAAAACAGAATAGTTTTAATTTGTCTAAATATGGATTAAAAACCACTGAAATATGAAAAACTTTTCAGTACAGTCCCTGTTAAGCAGAGCAATCTAAATTTAGGGTAACCTAACAAGGGATGTTCATAAACAAATATGTGACAGAAAAGAACAGAACACGCAATGTAAGAGAAACAACCTATAGAAATACGACTCATAAGTATATGTGTTGATTTTTTGAGGGGGATTACATTCATTTTGTGATAACCACTGAAACAGTGATGGAAAAGTTTTAGTGGGATTTGAGGGAAATGGAAGAATAGACTTGGTGAAGAGGTTTACAGTCAGAATGATGGAATACTGTCTTGTTCTTGGCTAAGCTATACCTGACCTGTGAATCAAGGCTTTTAATTTAAAGAGGTGTTTATCATGTATGATATATGAACATAGACATCAATTTAGAATATGAAATGCCATCTATGTGGAAGGAAGCCTTTACATTTTATAAGAAGAACATGAATTTCTAATACTATTGCTAGTGATGACAATGAATACTGCTTTAGTCATTGTGTGTAGCTGGGTTTGGATAAGAGTGTAATATAATCTGCATCTTCGGGAGATAAAAATTATATGCAGGCCCCAGGAACAAATGTTACAATGAAGAGAATTGCCTTTTTTTAACAGACAATAAGAAAGCCAGTATGGAACAATACATATGATTACAAAAAGCTGCTCTTACCAATTCCCTTCTCAAAAGCAATCAGCAAAACTGATGTGGATTGCAGAGATGTGTATGCTGTTACCTGAATAGAGGATGGTGTTTTCTTCAGATGCCTGTTACACAGAAAGGGGACTGAAACATGGGACTCCTGGACAGTGGGAATGTCTGCTTCAGAGAAGATTGCATTGCAAGTTAGTGTGGGAACTACACTTTGGGGTTAAGTTCTCTGCCAAAAAAAAAAAAACCCTGAAAGTTCCCCCTCTTCCCCATTCCCAAAATAACATGGGAGCAAAGTGATTTGATTTAGTAGGACTCAGCTGGTTCCTGGGTTGATCCCTAATTTCTGCAGAGGCTGTAGGGTTGCATTTGCTGTCAGACCTCTGACTGTTCTGTGGGAAAACTGGAAATCCTGGGAGTCCTGGGCTGCAACAGATCTTGGGCTCAGCCACAGTCGCCCAGGGTTTCTGAGTTCTCCTGAGGGAGACCAAGCTCTAGTGAGGCTTTCAGCATTTAGGTTTTCAAGGCAAGTAGCTTTTGAGACTGCAGTTCAGGTGGGGACTCTGGTAGTTTCCATGCTTTCTGCTGAACAGCTACAACTCAGGGATGTGTGGGAGGGAGCAGGGAAGCTGCAGAAGTGCTGATGTCCCCACGCCATATGGTGGACCCACACCCATGAGGCAGAGCTTGTGAGGCTGTGTTCCCACAAAAGCAGCCAGGTGAGCAGGGAGAAAACTTGGCCAGATTCCCTCTGAGTCCTGCTTTAGACCTAGCCAAAATTTGTCATGACCAGTATGTGTCTGTGAATAGCTCTGTCAGCAAATCAGGATTTGCTGATGAAACATTGCTTTGCTGGGAAATGATTGACCAGTTCCTACGAGCAGCTTCTTCAGGAATTTTGTTATTATAATATTGGTGTTTACGACTCCAATGATACAAAGTCCCTGAGCAAGCTTTTGGGTTGCAATACACTTAAAGAAAAAAAAAGGGGAGACAACAGAAGGGTAAAAAAAGGGCATCTTACTGTAGCCCAAGTAAGGACTGTGCCTGGTGGGTATGAGGCACTCATGATTAGAAAAACAAGTGTGGTTGTCCACAGCCAGCCTTTATGTAACTGCTGTGATTGACGAGACAGGCTCTGCTACCCTGGCTGTCTGCCTGGCTGCTTAGTCCAGCATTCAGGGACTGCCCAAGGAGTAGCCTAGGATGTGTTCAAACAGCCTTGGGACCTTAACAGTGTCGTTTCTTTCACTGCAAGTGTGTACTTTATGTTCATCCAAAAGCCTGTTGCAGTTCTGTATTGCTTTGTAAGGATTCATAGTTATGCTTTTGAAACATTCACCTGCAGCCCTGAATTAAGGTGGTGACTATGTTTGAATTTCATAATGCTTTTTGCCATTTGTGGAGGTTTCAGATAGGACTTTTTGTTTTCCTGGCACTGAGTTGTGTTGGTTGTGGGGTCTGCCTTTCTGTGAACTCATGCGATGTAACCTCTGGATAGGCTGAATCAGTCCTCTGATGCAGTACTGAAACTGCACTTTCTGAATTGTCAACCTGGTAGGCCACCTTCACAGAGGGAAGGGTAAAACTGATTGCTAGAATGGAGACAGGGAAGGAGTATTGGGCCAGGATAGATTGAAAGTGAATCTGGAAAAGGGGCTTCATCCCACAGCATCCTGGTTTCCTTGCCAGGATTTGCCCTGGCATCACTAGTACATTAATTGTCACAAGACACTGAGCACATGTGGCATTTGGTGCATAAACACATAAATCTCCTGAGGATGGCGTTAGTGTAATCCAGGGTTGAACTGGATTAAGAGTTGCAAATTACAGAATGTAATGCTCCTTTCTGGGTTTAGTCTGGGAAATAAGAAGTGAATTTGCTTAGGTAATCTTCAAACATTTTTCCTAGTTTTTAAAGTTATGTGGTTTTATTTTAATTTTATGCCAGTTTAGAAGTGATGTCATGCATAATTCAATAATTCACATATTCTGGTCTGTTTTTTAAACAGCTCACTGATCATGCAAATTGATCTTCCCCTTGAAGTCTGGTAGGAGCTCTGTTATGATAATTAGTATTTAGATTTTTTTTTTGTTTTGTTATGTCCACAAGCTTTAAATGTACATGTTACTGGGTTGCATCTTTGTCATCAGTGCCGTACAGAACAGGATAATTCTGCCAAAGCCACAGCTGCCAGTCTATAGGGAGGGTGAGAGATGAAGCCTTTCGTATTTTATAAAGAATGATATAACATATATTTGAGTAGTAGCCACAGAGAGAATTCCATTTTCATTATCTTACATGATGTACATTATACAAAATAAGGGTTGCCTGCTATTATTCAAAATTTCAGCTAAGGCATAAAATAATTTTAATGTACTCAGCACAGATGGAAAATTAGGGCTTGTTCCGGCTGCTTTAGAAGTTAATGGATATTTTGTGATTGACTTTTAATAAGAGTAGGATCCAACCCATTGTTATTAAATTGTAAGCCCTTTGTTGCCTGGTGACAATCAGATAACCTGCATTTGCCTAGCAGACCATTTAATCCTGGTGAAAACAAAAAAGCACACCCCAAAACTTTCTATATAGAGTAAGATCAGCTCAGCATACATATATGACTGCTAATGTAAATGGTCATCACACAAAAATGGTTACTCACCTTAATGATTTCAGTCTCTCCAGAATCCAAAGAATGTAAAGTTAGGAGCATCATACTGCAGTATTTTTAGAGAAAAAGAAATTGTAAAATGCAAGACTTCTACAATGCTAAAACAGCAGACAAGAACATCATCCTGAACGAGAGAGAGGTTGTACTTCAGGGATGTTGTAAACATTTTACTCTTCATAGTGCAAGACTCATGAGTGATACAGCTGTGAATTATGTAGAACTTCATATAGCACCTGTAAGAGCTGCTTCTAGTGTTTAGAGTTTTGTTGTTTGGTTTTGTTTTTTTTTTTATTAAGGAGGGTTCACGTTTGCTGTGTGTTACACACCCTGAAAGGAGTAATCCAAATGAATACCAGAAGTCTACAAAGGACACGTATCCTTTTCTTCCCTTCCTTTCCTTTATGTCTAGCTCTAGTTCAATGCAATAAATCACTCTAAATATTTTTTTCTTCATTAGTGAATTAATTCTTCAGCTATTTGTAGCCTTGCAGGTCCTTCCTTACCTGTTATTAAACCAAACTATAAATACTTCACTCTTTCCTATTAAATTTGTCTTTTTGCTCTCCCCATGCTTTTTCTCAGTTTTCTTTAACTCTCTTCTGCTGCCTCATACTGTCCTCTGCTGCCTAAAGGCAAGAGATTGGTTGTTAGGCATTAACCTTTTGGCTTCTGTAATTCCATTTTCCTTCTGTTCTCCTCACATTATGGAGACGTTTGCTATTCATTTTCAGGCAAGATGGTGGAAAGAATATTTATGCGGAGAGTTACACAGAGATATAGGTAGGTGCTTGTACCACAGTCAGCCAAGGCACCCTGCTGCTTAAGTATCCCCAGAACCCACTCCTGATCATGTATCTTGAGGGAGGTGCAGGCTGTAGACCTCCCATGCTGGTGCTAGATGTACCACCACCAAAATTACTCATTTTTGTTCCTATATGAATTGCACACCTTGGAACCTGTTTGGAGGCAAGTGGTTATTTACCCTGGTGTAGCTAGCTAATCTGTCTATTTTGGTAAGGAAAGTGGCATATCCATCTTTTCAGTCCTTAAATGCCTCATAAATCTATGAAGGACTACATCAAAGGCCTACGCGTCTGTCTGTGCTGTTTTTGAGGTCTCTAGAGACTTTTAAAACTATTTGGTTTTGCTGGGATGACTCTGAGCACAATAGGTTGAACAACATGAATTCTTTTGTCCAAAGGAATCTGGGTTTTGTGTTAGTTTTGATCATGTCTGAGAGTGAGTCTCACAGGGGCCAGCAAACATTGCCACCTTTTCAGCAATGAGAAATCTCATTCTCTGAGACAGCAATAGGTTTCTTGCTTCAGCTGAGTTGTGAGTCAGCTTGTGATACACCCATGTCAGGCTTTGAAGTTGAGTGTGGAAAGCTTCTGTTTGCTTTGAGGAAGGAGAGAGCTGTGGTATGAGGCTATTCAGATTGCTATCTAATCTATGGGAGGTTTTCGTTAGGCTTCAGTTTCATTCCTTGGTAGAGGGAATTTGTAAGCCGGTAGGTAGGTGTGTGGAGCCCTTGACCATGACCACATCTGCCTGGATGGGGCACAGTTGTACCATTAGCCATAGCCAGAGGGAAGAGATTTTCCCCTTGCCAGTCCAGGACCTTCCTTTCCTATTTCCATGTGGAGAAGCTGTGATAGACTGAGGGAAAACCAAAGGTATGGACACCTCTGATGGCTGCAAAGTGACACTCTTAGAAAACGTAGAAATCTCTTACTCAAAGGATTTCCAGCTCCTTATAAGAGTCCCTTGGGTATGCAAAACAGAACTTAAGCAGAAAGTTGAAGATTGGGAGCTTGAAATATCATCAAGTTTAAATATGGAAAGATTTATTCTTTATGGCTCTGATACAGGAAAACTCTTGTTCCTGACTTAAAGCATGTGGGACAAATCGTGCTTAGATTTAGGCATATGTTTGAGCTTTTTCTTGGCTTTAACCCTATTAACTCACCAAAATACTGAGAGCTAATCATGCTTATGTAGGACCTTTTCTGTGTGACAGAGTGAGCCCAGATTTTAATGTCATAGTTTCCAGGACCTCATTCACAGTTTAAATATATTATTTAGGATTCCAGTAAAATCGCTATAGTTTTGAATGAAGTATAAAATACAGATGTAGCTTTCATAGAAATGTTATTTTTTTAATAAAGGAAATGTATCCCATAACTTGTAATTTATGTGCAGACATGATGAAAAGTTTGAAATATTTGCAGCACAGATAAGCAATCTATTGAGTGAAAATTCTTGTTTTGTTTTGTAGAATAGATCAGAACACACGCATTTCAACAAAAGAAGCAACTGAGCAATTTAACAGCTTAAATGAGGTAAGCTTAACCAAAAGTTGAAATACAATGTTACAAATTTTGAATTAGATGTTTGTTTTTTGTTAATTCTAAGGTCTTGGAATAATGTAATCACTTGAGATTTTTAGGTTAGCTTTTTAATGAATCATTCTAGTCATGTTTTTGGAGAAAAGCTTACAAATGTGATATGACAACTGCTATAATAGTTTAAAAGCCAGAAGCAAGAGATTTTTAAAATATTTTAAGCCAACTTTAAGCTGCTTTCTGTTTGTGCTCAGAAAAGAATTAAACATTCAATATTGACTGAGTGAAATGCCATCTTTTAAGAACATTTGATTTTTTCCTCATATTACAGCTCAAATGTGTTCAGCTATCAATGATGTTTTGTTTAAAAATAAGGAGTTCTCAAGGTTGCTACATCCTGCATAAATAAACTGTGAACAGTACAATGTAGTCTAAAAGATACTCTTGTTTAAGATGGGAGGAAGAGAGGGCTGGAGTGAAGAGAGGAAGCAAGGAAAGCCAAATAACACCTGTGACACTTGAAACAAGAGCTGTTTTCACAGGGGTTATGGCAGGAGGATGGTGTGAGAGTAGAGCACAAAGAAGCTGTTTGTGTGATCATGTCAAACAATGGATGAGCCTCAGCTAGATTCTCACACTCAGCAATATACTGGAGGCCAAACCCAAGCTTTGCAATTATTCAAAGTGGGAAACCTTACAAAGCATCTCCCACAAACAACGGTATCTGCATACTGGCATAGAGTGTGCTTACATACTGCAAGGGCAGTGAACAATACTGGGCTTAAACAAAAAGCAGACAATATTTTTAAGTGTAGATAGACCAAGACAGCAGAACAACAGAAGCAGGGGGAAAAAAAGAGTTGGGGGGAAGGGAAGCCCATTCCTGTCAAAACATGGAAAAAACAGCTTTGTTTCCATAATGAGCCAGAGAACATTTATGTCTATTAATAGATGCCTGATTTTCATTAGGGGAAAGCCACAATAAGTCCTTTTAAAGGAATTCAGACTTAATCTTCTCCTTAGAGTGAATTATTTCCTGTGCATTTGTGTCATTGTCAATGCTAACTGGTAAGACACATTCCATGACCGATGTAAGGGAATATACTCAGCCTCTGTCTAGCCAATTAAGGCCCTGGGAGAAATCATCAAGTTATTGTTTCTTTTAAGAAGCCCCATTGCAAATAATCACCAAAGCTTCTACTTAAAAGCTTCCAATTAAAAATCTTGCAAAGGATTCCTTAAAGGTTAAGATAAAATATTATAACAAATAAAATCAGTGTAAGATATTGAAACAGATAATTAGATCAGAAATGAAAATAAATTGCTGGTACTTTATGGGGAATGAGTAAGGGTTACATTCTGGTGCTTTCTTTTGCAAAAATCTTAGATTGTATTGTGTCTCAGGTCTACTGCAAACCCAAATGGACATGTGTCATAAGAAAATAAATTCCCTTCTTGGATTAGAGAAAACGGTATCTCTCCTCACTGCTCACCCGTGCCATTATGCAGACCCAGGGCATATCTTGTTCTATCTTATTGTTGCTTGTTTGTTCCCCACAAAGGAAGTTCTGAATTGGAAATGTCAGATGCCTCAAGACACAAATATTGCCATAACAGATACCGCAGAGACTAATTTACGTTCATATAAAATATGCCTGTCTTATTTTAACCTGAACTCTCAGATTAAAAAGCAGAGGAGATGCTTTTATACGTCACTGTTCTAATGTGACATGTAAAAGCATTAATTTCTTTAGAGTAAAGAAACTGAACAGGTTGGTATTTGCTCAGTTTCTTTTCTATATGAAACACTTCAAAGGCCATTAAATACTGAAAGCTTGGATTATTCTCCTTCTCTGCCCCAGCTGATTTCATAAATCCAGTAAATCCATCAATAAACTGGATATAATAGAATAGAATCCTGCCCTGGAGGGGCAGGAGCAGGCGTAGGGGCAGGGTGCAGGCAACCTTAATATTCAGAAACACCATGTGCAGAGCAGGGTGTTTTCAGTTTATGCGGAAAGCACCAAGTCTGAGCTTTGCCTCTCCTCCCTTCTCCTTGTCAGCCTCCAGGCTGAGAGCAGACAGGGTCCATGGGTGGGGCAAACCTATTCCCTTTCCCTCTTCTCTCAGTTCTTACATTTACTAGACCTTAGGATGCCCACAAGGATGAAACAAAGGATGCTGATAACAGTAATGCTTTTTCAGGGAAAGGAATTATTTCTAACAGCAGTGGCTCTCTTTTGGCCATTGTTAGCTATCTGCTCTCTCTGCGGTTATGCGGCAAGCATTGATTGATAAGCAGGTTTGGCAGTGCTGTAGTTCTTGGTGCAATAAGGGAGAGCGTGGGGCTGCGAGGCTCCACTTGGCACATTGTCTCCCATTGGGCTACAGCCCCCTGGATGTGCTGACCAACACGACTCGTGGCGCTGATCCTGCAGGGGCCCCCAGCTGGAGCGGGAGTTACTGATGGCACCTACTGAGAAAAAGTTTATAATCTATTTCACGGGACCCCCACTTGTTGCCACAGCATTTTGGGATAAATTGGGAGTATTTGTTCATTGTGTCCCATTCTCCAGAGTGGTCTAATGGTGTGAGTGTAGGTGTGTGGTATTTATCTCTAGATCTAAGAGGTTATCTATTATCTCAATAATTCCTTGCCCTAAGGCTTCAACTCTTGATTTTCAGTAATCATTGGATGGAAGGAGGGATGGTCAGTGTGGTACAGTCCACAGGCTTACTTGTTTGTAAAGATGGCTTCTTTACTATAGGCTGAGCTTCCTCTGCAAACGGCAGTCCTTTCACGCTGTGTTTTCTCCAGCAGGCAAGAGTTTGATACTTTAATGACTACGCTTTGTTAAAGCATTAGCAAAAATTACAAATAGGAGAGAAATACCACACTGAATTTCTTTCTGTTTTCCTCGGACTTCCTGTAAATATCTTATTTTTCCATTATCTTTGATCTGGAATAATGCAGGATGTTTTTTCCTCTTCAAGTGGAATTGTCATAGCTCACATTCTTTGAATTGTCAGTTGTTTTAAGAGGACATAAGAATAGATATGAGAACATTGTCCAAGACAATTGTAATTGCTTCTCTCTTAAGGATCCATTTTAAATATTAATATGTCCTTTCATTTGCATTAGCATGGACCAGGAATTACTTAATCAGAAACACTGGTGTTAGGCACCAGAGTAAAGCTGGAACGAGCATCAAATCTGAAGTATTTCAACTGAGATCACTAGCTGATCTAATATGCCATAGCTTAAATTACTTCAGAGATATTGGTTTCCCATATAAGAGCTAACTAAAATTTATGATGGTACCCACCATGACCTAACATTCCCATCTCTATGTATTTTAGCTGTTTGCATTTGCTTCTAATATGTTTTACAACTTCTTTTAAATGGCCAAGAGCAGAGATGGCCCAGTTGGGCCCCAGGTCTGGACCATGGGAGATTTTTAAGTAGCGTGTGGACAAGCTGGTTCAATTCTAGATTATATGTATTGCTGAGTGTGTGCAGTGCAGAAGAGTACAAATCCCCACCACTGTGGCAGGACACCTGCAGCCGCATCAGGGCTGTACGGGTACTAGAATGTATCGAAGAGTTAGAGGGAAGTTCGAAGTGGTCAGTAAGATTTCAAATTAACTGGGGAAGTTTGAGAAGATGAAGACAGGGCTCAGACTTTATTTTTCTTTCTTCTTGCCTTCCTTTTGCTGGCAGTTGGTAGCTTGTTGGCCTGCCCAACGATAGCGGACCCACTGCTGGTTGCTGATACATGGCCGTGTGCCCTCCTGGAGCACCTTGCTGCTCTTCTTGGACTGCAGTTGCAGAAACAGGGGGGCCCACTGCTCCTGCCACAGAGCGGGAGGTCTGAGGCTGGTAAGACCCAGCCTGGCTGCTCTGGCATTGCCAATACTTCAAGCAGCCCTCTGAGAGGGGCAGGACAGGACATGCTGCAGGGCAGGCAGCAAGGTCATCCCTACCACATACTGGGACGCTCCTGTTGCCCATGAGTTGGTGACCCTGGGCAGCTTTGTGCTTGTCCTTTGCTTACAGCTGCGTCTCCTTATATGCGTTCCCATAAATATGTGGTGGCTTTTCTTGCATAGTGCACTGTGGCAGTACCATAGTATTCAGCTGTGTTTAAGGAGTAAGATGAGACTGACGGCATACTACAGATTCATCATCTCCCTGGTAACATCAAAACGATCAAAGTACTTACTCTTTTTCTCCCTACAATCATATAAGGTATTTCTACTATTATTATTATAACTATAATATGAAATTTTGGTATTTGGCAGTGACTGGAAATTTGCCATCCACCCACCTTCCACAGATGGGTGAAAAATATCATTTAAAACAACTGAATATAAACCAGCTGGTGAATTACAGCATAAGCATTGCCGAAATACAATGTTGAACAATGTAGTCTGTGTGAATGCTTTTATACTGAGGTTGCCATAAATATTAATGTATTATAAGAAATAGTGATGCACAGTGAATGTATTTTCTTGATATGGAAATTTTTTTGTCAAATGCTTGAAGTAACAGTCTGTGAAGGTCAGGTATATTTGTCAGTTATTTGCCTATGTTCACTTTGTTGGTATGTTCTTCTGGTACGTTTGCCTATGTTTTTCCTTACTTGCCATTAGCAGTTCTCATGATAAGGTCCAGGCTGGGATCAGAGTACTCACTGGTCTGTAACTGGTATAGTTATCTTTTGCTAGATGACATTAATGACTGTAAAATGCTGCCCGTCTGTTGTCATAATTCCACAGCCACTTCATTTGGGGCTGGCTGGGGTGACAGGCAGTGGAAAACAAGGCCTATGATGTCATGAGAACTCTTCCCGAAACAGTGCCATGGGTACGATTCAAGTCAGCACCCTTACCTTGCCAAGGAAAATGCACTGCCACTTGAAAGCTGATGAAGGTGAGACAATGTCCATCATTCTGTGATTCTGTCTCTAATTCAAGAGAGCCCTGAAGAGCATTAAAGACAACTTTAAAAGTATGTCATAAAAGGTGCTCAAATTGATGGCAAGAAGTCTACTAAATAAACCAAAAACAAGAAGCCAAGTATAGTGTTGTTGGGACTGCTCGCTGGCTGACATGTAAAATGGGCACTAAGGTGATACGGCTCTAAACAGAGAGGCTGAGTGAATTCGTTATATTGGTCTTCACAGATAAGGCCCATGTTGGGGACATTTGCATGTCTGGTATACTCTTTCTAGCAGACAGGTGAAAGGAGCCAGATCAGTTCAAAGTAATATATGTAAAATATTGGACCAAACAGTGTCAGTAAGTGACAAGGAAAAGATGCCAGTAGTTCAAGAGTCCTGGAGAAACTGAGGTGTGAAGATGAGACACTGCTGGTAAAGATGGGTAGATTATCCTTACAAATGGCAGCCGGGCCAGAGGATGGTAGTTTGTTAATGCACCCTGTACCTGGGAATAGTGAAAGTGTCTTCTGCCTCAGATCATAGAAACCAGGTCTATATCATGCCGTATTTTTAAAGAATAGTATTACGTTTAGGCATTTCATTGTGAATCAGTGCTTGATCTTGCAATCCTTTCTTGATATTATAGGATGAGATGCCAAAATATATCTTGACAACAGATGAGAGGAACTGAATTCTAAAATAAAAGTATAACACAAGCCTCACACTTCTCTAATATCAAGCTGCTTCTGATAGGAGTGGCCAGAGCTCCTATTCACTCTGGGACTAGGAGAAGGAAGGTGTTTCTGGATTTCCTTTCTGACCTAAGCTGAGGCCAAAATCCAAGCATTTGATTGTAATCTGATCTGTTTTGTGCAACAGGGTATGGATTTTGAAGCACTTCTGACAGCACATAGAGAGTCACAGGATCTAGTTATGGTGATCCTGTGCTTTTTTTCCCTACTTTGAGCTATCTCATAAAAAGAGCTACTTTCTGGTCCCTTTTCACTGCCTGAATTCTATAAAAGGAATGAAAGGATTAAGGCTGAAATCTTCCCTGCTGTTCTCAGCCAAATTAATTTCCTTTTTTTTTTTTTAAATTTTTTTTACCTAAAAACACTGGCATCTTTGGGTTTATAAAAGGGTTGTATTACAGTAAAATAGTGCAAAGACATATTAAACTACTCACTACATAGGCAACATATTGTTACATAAAGTAAATTATTCTAATAAATTAATTATTTCATTAAATGAATCAATATATTGGATTCAGGTTTTTCACAGAGTGGGGAAAGGAGCTTTTCAGGGTATAAACTTGAATTATTTTCTGTTGCAACTCAGATTTTCTTTTCAGAAATTGCTCTTCACAAATATGCAGCATTTGAGTGACTTACTTAACATTTCACGTATACCTCTGTGTGTGCCAGCTGTGTGATTATTAAGGTAGCCTTGTGTGATTTTGTTTTATGTTGCAACCTGTATTTCCCTTGAGAGAGGGGAACTGAACATGCAGGGTATCGGTAGTGACTCATTTTGCCCAGTCAGATGGTGATTAGGGCTTTCACAGCATTTACATCACAGCAAGATGCTTGTGTCAGATTGTACAGCTGAATAGTGCATGCAGCACTAAAGATTAAAATGAGAAATGGACCAAGCATGACACAGTAGCTGGAAGTGATATTATAGATAACTAGCCTTGTCCTCCTTGATTTGTCTGCAGCAAGCGACAATGATCTGTTAATTTTATCTTTGCAGCGGACAGGAAATGATCTGGTTGCCCTGTAGAAGCAGCAGCAGCCTACATAAAAGCTATGCCTACATAAAGAAGTACCTCTAAAAAAGCCAATTAAAAAATATCTCTTCCAAGAATACCATGAGGGACCGTGTTCTCAGTAACTCTTTGTTCACTGCTGTGTACTGCACAATAGGCTGGAGAGGGAGATTTGTTTTTTTATGAATGGTAAATGGGGAGGGACATAATGTCATCAGATCGTGATGTCAGCCCAATGAATGAAATACTTGCCTAGTGTATTGCTTCAAGACCAAGAAAAGGGACACCATCTCAGTTTGCCTTCCTAGAATAAACCGTCTTTTGCTGACGAAGTCACATTTCCCACGTGTCATGAATAATCCATGTAAATTGGGACTTAAATAACCAGAAGTCAAGAAACTCGTGGAATAGTGCACGTTTGTTCTCTTGCACGTCCTCTCAGAGCTGCTAGTGGAACACCCCTTTGCAGGCGCTGCTAATGGGCTCAGTGAGTTGAAGAGCTATCGCTGTGTTCTGTTGTTCTCTATCTAGCCCAATGTTCTGCTTTTGTCTGCAGAATTCTTTGTTGAAGCTACAAGCCCTTGAAACCGATCTGTGCTCTGCGTTTCTGCCAGCCCAGGAAGAAACTCCTCAGCTGCCGGCACCCAAGGATCCAGCCCCTTCATCAATCCAAACCAGTGTGCAAGTCGATGGGGCCAGTTGTGGAGGTAAGCGATCGTGTCATGATGTGTTCTCATTTGCAATTATAAGAAAAGCCTTGTGACTTGCAGTTTAGTACCAGATTTGCAGTCCTCAGGGAAACAGTGCAGAGCTAATGCAAAGCACCATTTCCTGATGCAAATGCTGTGTAATGTAAAAAGGGGTGATACCTGTTAAAAGAACTGGAATTAATGGCTGTAACATTCTGGTTTTCTGAGAGGGAGTCTTGCTTTTCAGACAGGTTTTAAGAATCCTGATTATTTTATTTTTAGTTTTAATCTGTTGGCTTTTTGTTCAAGTACATTTACGCTCTTTACTTCCTATGTCTGTATTGTGTGAGATCACCTGCCATATCATGTAATTCTATTTTTGTCATTCTTTTTGTCAGAGCAATATCACTTCATTTCTCCTATTATTGATTTTAATTTAATGCATCAGCAGAGAGATAGCGAAGGTGAGTTTTACAGCATGTGGATTTTAATCATTCAAGAACCGGTATTACTACCCATCTGGGCAAACTGTTGTGTGTTATCTCTCCCTCTTTCCTCAATATGGAAACCAGTCCTTGCAAATAAATAGCCCTAAGGTTCGGCACTATTTTTGTCAATTCATAGCTTGTAGTCACAGGGCTGGCAGAGTCGTGATGCTCAGTAGAAGAGGAATCACTGTTCGTGAAAAATAGGTCAAAGGCAATATGACTAATACATCTCACAGACAAGTGACATGAATACACAAATACTTAAATCGTTCACCATGTATGGTCCAAATTAAGGCAGGTAGGTCAGTAACCCCGTTGCAATTGATGTTTTATGTCAGAATAAAGGCTGGGTTCAGAAGAACTTATTTCAGAAGCTGTTTGCTCAGAATTTTCAGCAAGAAATAACAGTAAGTTATTTTCCTAAAAAACCACAAATGGTAGTGTTCTACTTAAGAAAACCTCAAGTTTAAGGTTTACATTGCACAATTAAGGAAAATGGTATGTAGAATCCAAATTATTATGAAGATTAAGGAATGTAAAATATACTAAATATCCTGGGGTTTAGCTAAAAAATTGGGTGCTTTAGCCTAGCTAGGCACATACCTTGGATACAGGTATGGAACTTGCACTGGTGCTACTCCCTTGGTGTGGATCTGAGGCAGAGACAGATCTCATACGAGTGCTGCACAGGCAGAGACATTTTGCAGCCCAATCAAAATCTGCACTGGCTCTTTTCCTTTATGGCAGGGTGGCTTTTTCCTCCTTTTCCAGTAGTTTACTGAATTATTTTATTCTGGTAGTTTCATAATTCATTGTTAGGATGGTTCGTAATTGTTTCCTTTGTTTATTTTTTCTGTTTTGATTGGATTTTTGCTTCAATTCATACTGTTAGTGACCCCTACTTCTGATACCATCTCTAGCTCCTATTTTCCTGTCTCCAGCTACACAGGCAAATATTGGATGATGTAGCATTTCTCTCACGCAGTACAGAGCATGCTCTGTCACTCTAGCCATTCAAAAGTGTGCTTTAATTAAAGCTTACCCATTTAATGGATTTTAATGTACCTTCATTCCTGCTAACTGCTTTGTGGTTTGTGGTTTTTTTAATAACTTGCCATTTTACATAGATAGAGCTAGTCCTAATTCTGTCTCTTAAATTACTACTGAAATCTTCTATATACATTCAGATACATTCAGTTTCAGTACAGTTGTCACATAGGACTATTGGCTATCTCAGGTCAAACTTGGATGGAAGTGCAGAGATTTGTTCCAGGCTAGGAACAGAGTTTTTAGAGGGTGTGCCATATATACTACATCTGTAGTTATAAGCCTTTGCTCAGCGAATCAGGCAATAAAAAATTTAATATTAACAATATACACATTTTTAAAGTAAGCAGGATTGCATAGTCTATTTAATTTCTTTTGTTTCACATCCCAGTCAACAAAAATCAGAAAAAAAATACATTATATGTATGGTAAGTGAAGCTAGAACAGTCTAGTAAAATGACAGGGTGTTTCAGGATGCAAATTTTAAGGGGTGAACAGTAGTTCTTATCTCTGAGCAAAGTCAGCAATTTCCAGTTTACTTTTGAATATGAAAAAACTTGAATTAGAGCTGGCAAAATGAGACCATAAAGAATTGCAAGGGGGTATTAAGCTAGTTTTTTTTAAGGGAAAAAAAGAAAAGCAGAGTGTGAGTTATTTTTACAGCTTTCGGTTATGAGTATACATCAAATACGTGACTTGAGCAGTGGGCAGCTGAACTTAACTACAAGAGGTTCTAAATGTCTTTTAAATTAAAAATTATGATACTGCTATTCACGGACATAAAATGTTGAGGGATGAACACATTTCATCTGCAGGTCCCTTCCAACTTAAACCATTCTATGATATACAACAGATTTCAGAGTATTATTGTTTTACTTAAAGAATATCACATGCAGGAATGCAGAATTGTACTGTATGACTTGTTGTCACGTGACTGAAGTCCACATTAAGAAGCATACTGCCTATTACAAGGTACTAGATCTTGGCTTTATGTCCTGTGGTAAGGTCTTGTCAGTGCTAAGCTGGACTGAGTAGATGAGATGGAGGAGATGCAGGCTAAGGGGCAACTTACTGGCTTGGCTAGAGGTGGCTTTAGTTCCCAGTTTTGGTAAAAATAGAGGCTAAAATTAAATCAGACACATCAACACAGATGTTTGGTCAGTTCATGGGCTACTCTCAGGATAATGCTTAGTCTTGTTTAGGATCTACTCAGAACTGGAGTCAGGATGATGGCCCTAATTTGTAACTAAAAATGGGATTGGTTGTAACTTGTCATCATCCTGAGATGTTCTGCTACTGTAGTAATTGGACCACGTGAATGCATCAGTTTGAATGACTTGCTGACCACTGCTGGACAGTAGGTAGTAAATTAATGCATCTGTGGTAAGTTTGGGACTAAAACCTTTCTTGGGGCCCTAATGATGTTGCACCAGTTTGCGAGCTTTAGTGGAGCAATGCTGTCAGGAAGCCGTGGTGCCAAGGAAATGGAAGAACCCTGGCCTCTGGGATATACTCCCACATTTACTTATCATGCAGGTTGTCTCCCTTTCATTTGCTAGCTGAATAAAAAAACCTCCTTGAACTCTCTGCAGCTCTCTGTATTTGATTTTACACTGGGGCTGCTCCAGCCACTACTTGTCCTTTGCTTTTATCTTCCTGGAGTGTTTAGTCTTGCATGTGTACTTTTCTTCCATTTCTGAGACTGGGTTGGGCCTAGTAAAATTGCCTGGTTGTAAAATTGCCTGGTTGTAACGTGAAAACGAGTAAATGTCTGTGACCATATAGTTTATCAGCAGTACAGACTGCCTCATGCAAGGGCGTTAAGTCTAGGTCCGCAGAAAATCAGAGTTCAAATGTTGGAAACTTTTTCCCTGCACATATCATACACAGACTGGCTGACTTTTTTATAACGTCATTTTCCTTTCACAGTGAGGAGACTGCTATTTAATATGACTATAAAAAAATTTATTCCTTTTAATAACAGAGCATGAGAAATAGTGAAACTATTTTAGTCCACCTGCTTCACAGTGATTATAGGTTTCTTGAAGTTCAAAGATGGTGAAATAAAAGGAAGGAAGCCAATTTCTTTTCATTGACAATATTGATTTTCAGAAGTTAAAAACAAACCAAAACCCAAACAAACTAAAACCCAAACAAAACTATTAATTTTTTTAAGTCTTACAGGGTAAGGAAAGATTACTTGCCAGAAAGACACAATACTCTTGTTTGCAGAACAACATTTATTCCAGCCTTTATCGTTGTATGTTGTCTGTGTACATAATTTCCTGTGACTGGTACAATGCTCTCCCCTTGCTTCTCCCAGATGCCTTTCTGGATCTCTCTGTGGGAGGATTTGAAACTTATACATGATTTAGAAATTTTGGGTGTTGCTCTGATATCTTGGAGAGTCGAATTTGACCTACAGAGTATGAAGTACTTAGAGGAAAGATGCTAGGTTAGAATTAATAATCAACTGTCTCATTGTGAAAATACTTAATGTAATTATAATTAATGGTGCTGTTAGAGTAGATATAAAAATCACGTGTAACTTTTGCATGACAGACTAAACTGTGATTGTACAATATACAACTAGAATTTTTGTTGTAAAGCAAACCCCGTTGTATAGTGCCTGATGAAATGATATTTTAGGCCATTGTAACTACTTTTGAAATCAATAGTTGCTTTCTATGAAGGGCGCCATTCACAGCTCATTTCTCCCCACTGTCCCAGTGCAGCAGTTGGGATTTGTAGCTTCAGTATCTGCTGGGCAGAGGTCAAGTAAAATGTATGACAAAGGTTCCAAACAAATCCTGAAGGGAATACCCACTCACCATGGGAATTCCATGTCCCATATACAAAGGAGAAAAGAAAGTGAACTTTTCTAAACCTGCCTGCTCTTTTGTGAGTAAATCCATGCACAGATGTTTTTCTGTGCAGTTTTTGACTTTCATTGAATAAAAAGATTCTGCGAAATGAACTAGAATGCATGCTATATTGCAAATACAATACTGATTAGAAATAACATGCATGCTGCCTGGAAATATAAAATAATTTATATGAATTCAAAGGCTGCATGTATACATGGTTTTAGAGGAAAAAAAAAATGTAGCTGGTGTAAAATATTATGTACTATGGAAACTGATGTAGGGGAAGCTGGGGCAGAGCACATTCTTTGCTTTAACATTTATTAACTGATTTTGGGGGGAGAGCTGAGTTTCTCCCTAAAAGTATAATCTGCTTTAAAGCACAATCATCTGATAGCAAAAATATCGACGAGGCTAGACCATCCTCACCCATTTTGCCCACTGAGGGTGAGGAAGAAGATTCAATGGTTCTTCCTGTTAAGGTACCCAGGCACGGCAAAGGGAAGATGAACTGGTATTCCCTGAAGGCAGGCTCTGTAATGTACCCATTATTGTCCATGTTACTCATAAACAGAATCAGTGCGATGAGGTTCACCATTCCCTACTTATTCAATCCAGAATAAATCATTCTCACTTCTAGCTTTACCATCTCTATAACACAAATTTTACCTTTTGAGTCACCTGAGGCAAGGCTTCTATTTCTAGTCAAAGGCAATATTAACATAGTATCATATGCATGACTCCTCCAAGTAGCAGTCACTGCACACTACCTTGAATAACTACTTTGGATTTTATTGGTTGTGATTGTTATTTGCACATCTTGTGTTCTTTAGACCCATGTGTATGTTACTTCAAATCTTAACAAAATTCTGCAGGATGCTGCCAGGTTCGTAGCATCAGGACATATTATATTTTTGATCTGCCTTTCTCTTGACCAAAGGACTAAATGCTAAATCACAACATTAAAGTTGTTTTGTACATTTGTTGTCTTCTTCATGAATGTGGCTTTCAAAAGCAAACAGACCTATGAAAATATAATTAATGCTACTATTCTGGGAAACTCTCCATCTTTGTATTATACTTCATAGTTTACAAACACACTCACCCACCTCCTGCTGTGGAACTCAAAAATGCTTTATGTTAAGCCAGTAACTGTCCTTTCTATTTTCTCCTCCTCAGTATTATATTCATCCTGCATGTGATACTTTGCTGAACTATTTGCTGTTTACTTTGAATACTATGCTTTCAATACTTGTGTAAGTATAGATTTGTATTTATGTAGGTAGTTAAATATCTTGTGAGTGACCCTCAGTCCATATCCGTTTATGCTTGCTTTCTAGAGCCTGTGCCAGCCCACAGAGACTGGCAGAATGACATGGACAGCAGCCCACAAGAACATCACTCCCTAGGGACCAGTCGACTGCTGTATCACATTACTGATGGAGACAATCCTCTTTTGTCACCACGTTGCTCTATCTTTAGCCAAAGCCAGAGATTTAATCTAGACACAGAGTCTGCCCCTTCTCCACCAAGTGCTCAGCCTTTCATGATGTAAGGAAGCATATTTTAATTCTTCTGCTTTTTAAATATTTTTTGTACAATCCACGATCTTTGACTCCTTGTGGCTTTTTCAGTTACTGTTACGTCATAAACAAGAAATTTTTGTATTGGAGCATATTTTGACATGGTTAATTTGCAATACCAGCAATAGCAACTAGCATTTTTTCAGTAATAACCCAGTACAAGATTGTTTGAAGTCTTTGTTAATTACAGTTAGCAAGGACAGTTTTAAATGTTAGTTAGTAATTAGTCTGATGAGTGAACATAAGATGGAGAGGGCTATCGAGGTATAATACTAAAAATTTCAGCTGTAATAGAACTGTAGCTTGAGTCATTCACTACATGTGAGTGTCATAGAACAGCTGAACAAGCCGTATATGTGATCTCCAGAAACCAAGCTGTGAGTTTCAGACAGAAGCCAAACTTTCTTAAAAGCTTATATACAAAGCTGTCAGCTGCATATGAATAATAATAGGATCTATTGATTTGCAATTGTAAAAAATCAGAAAATAAATTGCCTTCAAAATGATGTTCATTCCCAGTAATAAAAAAACTCCCTGAGCTTACTTTTACAAATCACGTTCTTACAGTCTCCCATTACAGTTGGAAGATTTCTGAAGTAAGATGCAAGTGTTAAATGTAAATACTGGATCAGGTTGCGACCTACTAGATTAGATTTTTGAAAAATATTCAGAAATCCCACAATTAATTGGAAAAAAAAAGAGACAGTGAAAGACAGATGGTGAACCCATTAGTATACCCTAGAGGTACCTCCAAGCAAAAGCAATTGTCTGTATCCTGTGAGAGAACGTAGCTGCAAATTCTGAACTGCTTGGAAAGCGGTAAGTGTGCCTGAAAGAAGGCACAGTCCATTATAGCCAGTTCCTTGATCCAGCTACTATGCTTTCGGCTTTTGCAGGCCAAGAAGTTCTTCTAGATGTAACTGTGAAGAGTGCAAAGAACCACAAACAGTAGCACAACTTACCAAGCACCTTCAGAGTCTCAAGAGAAAAATTAGGAAGTATGAAGAAAAGTTTGAGCAAGAAAAAAAATACCTGGTAAGATAATAATTGAAAAGCTAAAGGGAAACACTACAAAAGGCAGGCAAGAATGCCAGTGTATTTAAACTTATGCAAAACAATAGGAAAAAGGGTGGTTTTGGTAAAATGAAGTAGGAAAATTATCAATGAGGGAATATCTTTTTATCATCTTTCAGTGTATGCAGTAGTTCTGAGACTCTAATTTACATTTTCTTTGGATTACCTTTGTTGCAAAATATCTATCTTCTAGATGTGTGAGAAATGTGAATCAGTGAAACATAGCTGACAGGCTTGTGCACCAAAACAATTCAAAAGATGAAAAGCTATTTATTTACTTTGCGGAAGTCATTTGCTTGAAAACTGTTGCTCTGCGGTGCAAATTCCTTCATTCAGGCGGACTCCTGTAAGCCTCCAAAGCACAGGGCTCCATAGAAGCTGATGGCAGAAATTAGAGAAATAAAAATTGTGATGTGTTGCTGGTGGGGGGTTGTTTGAGGCCAATGGTGTGCTCTGTGCAACGTATACAAGATCATCTCTCATATCAAGCCAGTTTGTGTAGAGTGAATCATGCAGTATAAATATATCAAAACATCCGTGATGCTAAAGATGTGTACAATATGAAACAGGGAAATTTGTGATATTTTGTGCCACATTAAAGTGAAAATTTGGCAAATTGTATACTACCTTGTAATCTTGGCAATGACTGTAAACTTAAACATACATTTGTGAATTATACTGCTCTATGGTCATCATATACTTGTAGGAGTAAAATATCGTACTTAAACAGTCATGCTGTGACCAGAAAAGAAATTATTTCAGAGGTTTAATTTTGCAAAACTGTTTTGCCATTTTAGATATCTGAGTTTTGAAGATACAGTGTAAATTGATTTTAATTTGGAGGCAATTTCTAAATGCAAAGAAAGAACTGATATACAAAGCTTCTGTTGTTTGTTGCTTTTGAAATCACTCTGTTGCACAGAATGTTTTCATTTGACTAGTTAAGCAGTTCAGTTAAAATGTTTAAAGTGCTGTTTCCCAAGAGAATCCCTGTCTCAAAGCAGTAAGGGCTTATCCCTGCAAGGGACAGAGTGCTTTGGTTATCATCCTGGAAATCACTTAGGAACTTGACTAACATTAGATATTTGATCACTCCTTTTGAAGTCACTGAGATTACTTATCCAATTAGTCAAATGTTTTTGTTAGGATCAGAGCCAAAATACTCAGGTCCATGTAGCACTGCGCCACAATGGGGAGAGAAGGCATGATAAATTAGTACTATCATCAAGCCAAATGCTCTGCATGACACTATGATATAGTGCAGTTGGAATTACAGACATTTTTTAGCACAATGTGTGTTTATGTTTTTATCTGTTTGATTGTATAACCATCAATTCCTTGGGGTTTTTTCTTCTTCATTTTTTTCTTTACATTCAGCCTTCACATGGTGACAAGACTTCCAATCCTGAAGTTCTGAAATGGATGAATGATTTGGCCAAAGGTCGTAAGCAGCTCAAAGGTACATAATAGCATGTCGTTTCACTTTATTGCTGAAGCTTTTGGAAGTATGAGTGTACCTAGAATATTTTAGAGTTAGTTTTCTAACCTCAGTGCTCTGCTTATTTTTCAGTAGTGTGCAGCAATAAGTCTCCATATGACAACAAAGATATTAGGTGATATGACTTGCCCTCATTTCCTGAAAGCAGGGATTACAGTAAGCCAGTTCATCCCTCATAACAAAGCTAACAGGGAATGGGAAAAAAGACATCATCTCTCCCTCATAACTATAAACATTCATGCAAAAGGCAATGTTATTCTGAGTATTTTTATGAGTGTCTGAAATGCAGAACTACAAAGTTAAAGGTGTCCTTGTAATAGTACAAATGTAGGTGCAAAATGTTTCTTTAGGACTGAGGTTTCACAACTCTAAAGCTTTTCTTTCTTTGATTATAAAAATGAATCTTTCCCTGATAGTAGATTTGGTCTTGAGGGTCAAGTTTTGCCCTTGACTGTCTGCATACAACTCCGTTAATGTCTGTGGGTGTGTCACATGCTTGCCCTCGGGGAGAATGTAGCCAAGACTGATCCCCCACCCCCCATAAATGGATTCTCACTACTAATTAAATTGTAGTATTATGTTTCATCTTCTGTTGTAGATATAGTTAAGAATGTAGATATAGAGGGTGTGCTTATGGTAAATAAAGAATTAGGAACTCATCTTTCAGTAAATTTCTTCTGGAAAGTTCTCCCTTTAATACTATTCTCTGTAATTACTGGATTTTCTTTTTTTTTCCCCTTGAATGTTGTGTTACAAATCCAGAAAGGGAAAATGAGAGGAAATGGCCAAACTACATTTCAATTTCTGAAAATTACCTCTCTGAGTCAACCATTGCTTCAGCTAGCCGGGGGCCTAGCTTTCAGAGATCAGCCTCACCTGCACACCCAAAATGCCTCCATCCTGTGAACACCCTTGATTTTACTGTCTTGACTAATAACACTGCTTCTAAGTGCAGCAAGATTCACGAGGTTCACGAGATAGGTGCAACTGAAATGGAAAAACATTCAAGTGCTTGTAGGTCCTTCTTCAAATTCGTAAGGCTTGTCCATCCTTCCTAGCTCTATGAATTTAATAAAAATTACTATTTTCATCTGCAAACCTGGCCTGTATCCTCAGACTGTCACAGCTAAAAAAAATATGTTACTGTTCCTTCACGGATTTCAATAAATTTAACACATTTGGAGCTATCAATCTCCCGCCTTGCCCAAGGTCCTTCACCAGCCAGGCATACACTAGGAACAAAGCCCTGTTTTACGGGAGCTAACTCAGACCTTAATTCAATTTCCTTGTTGCTCTGTGCAGGTCCCTAGAGCTCCACGGTCTTTGGCTTGGTGTCAAGCTAATATACTTACATACTTTATTGTATCCAGGCAGCTTGCTGACTGGGAAGCTAGGACACACTGTAACCTATATGTCTTCTGCTGGGTTGCTCAGGTGCTCTTCTGCCAAGGGAAGTAATTTAAGCAAAGTGGCTGACTCTCCTTGGGAGAACCAGCTCAGCAGCCTTGCTGGGATCACAATGCAGCCTCTAGAAGGGAGGGTTGTGGTTTAAATTGCACAAGAGAAGAGTGAGGTTGGTTGTGCAGACCTGGAGCACATGGCTCCACCAGCCTGGCCGCTGGCATGGTGGGCTCTGTAGCACAGCTTAACCTCCCCAGCCCTTCTCAGGGGAGGGCCTTCGCTCTCCTCCTCGCTTGTGCAGCAGCACAGGAGGGCAGGCAAGCACAGCTGGGGTGACAGTGGGGCAGGTGGCTGCGGAGACACTGCTTCTTGTCCATCAAGGCATCTGTGAAGGACTGCATCCTTAGACAACAATCCCCACAGCAAGCTTGGACATGTTCTTACTTATCCAGACACCAGATCAATTGAGAGTGCATGGGTTTAGTGAGCAGAAGGGGAAGAGAGCGAGAGTTCTGCTTCTGTATCTCCCCCACACCAGACCTCCCACAAATACTCCCAAGTGCTGTTTGTCCTTTTAAGTCTCTTTCCTAACCTCACTCCCACTGAAATTCTGCACTGGTTCCTTCCCAGACCCCACTCTTTAACCCAGTGCCTCTTCAGTCCTCTTCAGTCCTCATGGGCTTGGAGGAAAAAGAGAAGTACATATGTGCTGTAAGTTTCATTGGCCTGGACACAGCTCATCTCTTGACCATTGGATTTCCCTTTAACCAGGTAAAAGATGTTACATGTTGAAGTGAAGCAGAGTTACTTACCTACACAACTTTGGTATGATAATAATTGTATGCAACAAGTAGGGATGTTTGGGTTTTTTTTCTTGCAGCATCAGAGGAAACTTCCTTGCAAATATTTCTAATCTATTTACTTGCCAAGTTATTTGCCTTTCAGAGCTGAAACTCAGAATGTCAGAAGAGCAAAACTGTACCTCTAGAGCACCCCAAAGAAATGATCATTGCGAAAACACTGGGACCTCTAAAGAGGCTGGGACACAGGAGGACACAAGTGTGGAACCAGCTCCCTCGGTAGAAGAAACCGTGGATAGTGTATTGAGACGATTAAAGGAGAAAAGACAACACTTTAACCTTCCTGAGGCTATTAAGGTATTTAACAAGTATGGCTGTTTCTTTCAGAACTTTAGTAATTAGCGTGTAGCTGTCTCAGGGTATGCTGGTGGGTGTGCATCCTGTGTCTTCTGGCACTGCAGTGCATTTTCTCTCTAACAAGATGGGAGCTCTAGCGCAGTTTTCTGAAGTTACTTTTCTGTGAAGAATTGCACAGAAAAAGAGGTGCAGAATGTTTTGGTTTTTTTTTTCAAATAGCCCTAAGCGCTTTTTGCTCAGGGATGCATGTATAAAACTGTTTGCCAGGCACTGCTGATACCTGCCTACTTGAGGCTGTGTGTGCAGGAAGTGCATATTCCAGTGTATTGAAGATGGTGACAGCAAAAGCAATCCTTTCTTGAGTCCACAGAAACTGTGTGACTAAAAATGTTCCTCTCACCTGAAAGGTCCCCTCTCACCTGAAACATGGTGAAAGCCTCTGCCCAGTGCTAAGATCACAAGGATAGCACAGCCCTCCAGACTGCTTCGCCCTTCTGATCTTGTACACTTAGTTGTGTGGATACTGTCTCTGCTCTTCCACATTCTCAATTACTCTTCTAAATGCAGGAACAATATTCCATGAAACATGCTTGCTTGGCTGGGCAATTTATTTTTGTTTTTAAACTAGTACATGTGTTAAAATTCTGCTGTACCTTCACACTACTGGCACGTTATAGGGTCTGTCTGCAGCTGTTGTTCTACAACACATATTGTGCATAAAGTACTTTTTGGGGGCTTTTTTTACTGTCAAATAATGTTGCTATTCTTGATGCTATACAGCCAAGCAAGACAATAAATTCTGTCCTCAAAGACACCTAAAATCTAAATGTTGATAGTAACATTTATACTGTGGCTGATGAATGAAGAAAGAGAAGGGGTGAGGGGGACAAGAAGGAGTGAAAAAGAGCTAAATGCAAAACTATGTGAGAACTAAGAAACGATTCTGGGTGGATTTCAGTAGCAGAAAGTACCCAGCAGAGATAATTTTTGGGTTTTGTTTTGTTTTGCTTCTATTCTCAGTTCTTAAACAACTAGTTACTGTATAAAAACGAAAACTGTGCATAACCATGCTGTGCTTCTGAGATCTTGAGCTCTGCATACATGGCTGACTTTTTTAATTGTTTCTTTTTATAAACTACTGTTTTTAAAACCTGACATGGAAAAAGTGTTTCATAACCAGAACTCCTTTGTAAGAAAACAAAAGATGACAACAAAACCATGCTGTTCTCAATATAGATCTAAAATCCCAATAGTGCAGACTGAATGGAAATATTTTCAGTTGGTTTTTTATTATGCGAGGAGTGAGATCAGATGACACCAAAAGAGATGTCAGTGAGGAAATCCTGTCCAGAAAACTCTCATAATTATAAGACTAAGTTGGTTGTGGGTCTCTGTCCCATTCATTTTTTTGATTAATTGGACTTCTGATTTTCCAAGACAGAACCTCCTAAATCTGTGCAATGGCAGTGGTGGCTTGAAATAGTCTCACGGAGGATTCTGGAATGTAAATTAAATATTTCCACAAGTTAATATTTTCAATTTTTTTTTAAGTTCTTATTTATTTTCTTCTTGTATTCTTGTAGAGAAAACTTGTGTTGAGCAAACTGTCCATTTGTTAGCAGAGGTGTATGATAATAGTTACCTGAAACTGATATGGAACAGAGGCTTGAAAAGGAATAATATGAAGTCAAATCGATCTATTTCAAAATGATATATTTCAGTAAGTCCTTAAGTATAACATTAAAAATTATTGGGTTTTGATTATGAGTCATCCTGGACTTTGGGGGGGAGCATGAGGTTTATAGTGATGTGAAACGCACCAAGGCTGTCCGCTGGTTACAGCAAAGATCAAAGGCTTCATTTCAGCTACATGCAACTTTGGCGTTACTGTAGGTATTTCTTATGGGCAACATTTTATTTTGTATATAACATTTAGATCCTGTACCAGAATCTGAGCTAGATTAATAGTAAACTAAGTAGTAGCTAAGTGTTTCTTTTTTCAAGAATTAGTTATTTTGGGCAAGGACAGTATTTCCATAAAAGCCTGCCTAGTTCTCCCCTGAAGTTCAACTGTGGAATGCCTCTAAGGCCCTGCTGAAATACAAATGAGAGAATGAGTATCCTTAAGAGAGGTTATGAAAACCAAACGGCTACCTTAGCTTTACATTTAGTCTCCTTTTTCCTTCTTTATAGGCAACAAACAGCTTTTGCCTTATGTTTAGTTTGAAGGTTTGCAGTCTGCCCCCCCGAGGCTTTTCTCAGACTGGTTACCTTTACGTATCTGTCCTCTCATTATTGACCCGCTTCAGTTCATCTTTTCTTTGGCTACGAAGCAGTGTTTTCATTTAATTAGCATTTCATTTAATTATGCAGCTTACAGTCCTAAGATGTTTCAGACAATTCTGTAGTTTGTGATTCCACTTGCCTTCTCTGATTTTGAAATTATCAGCTATTTTGGACTTAGCTGATTACAAACCCATCTTGAGATGGCAAATAAAATGAGCTAATGAAATAGGCCCAAACACTAAACCCTCTTGAGATTGTTTCTCATGTGTAAAATCAATATTAATGATCACTCCCTGTTTCCTCCTAACCATTCAGCTGCTCCAGGCTTAATAGTTTTTGAAAGAATTAACCTTGTATTAATTGCAGAGCTAGCAGTAAGTAAACCAATTAGCTACTTTATAATACTCCTACATTCTAGTTAGCAGCTCATCTCTTTAACATGAATGACAGATGATTTTGGAGTGATTAACTCATGCAGACCTTTAAGGCAAAATGTGATTAGTGGTTCTACACTGTTTTTGCATTTGGGCAGCACACAAAAAAGGTTTTGCTCCTGCTGCAGTTAATAGCAAGGCACTGCTTTGATATTAGAAGTGCATTACTTCTTCAGGACTTGATATATTTTTAAAAACTAGAGGCTAATTACTAAAAACACTTCTCCAAGTTGTCCATAAAAAACTCTAGTCATCAACTTTCTGCAGAGAGGCATATCCCCCCTGCCCTCCCCTCCCTCCCCCCCAACTCCATTGTTCTTCATATTAGTCCCTTGTGGTGGATGAGCTCTCCTCCCAACCTCTGAACACTTGGCCCTAATTCATACAGATCTGTTGTGATCTGGCAGAGACTATGGAAAATGACATTAGCTTCACGTGCTCCTTGCTGTTCCAACCCAGATGAAAATATGCAAGTGTCAGGAGCAGATCTTCTTGGGAAGAGAGGGAAAGGGGGAGGAGGAGAGAAATACCAGTTCAATAGTGTGCAGAAGACACCTATACATACCTCAGTATATCACCAACACCAACAAATCGCATTGTTAAAAAATAAACATTCATCTTTCTGGTACCAGAATCTGGCACCAGATTCACATTGTGATTTTTTAACAGAAATAAACAGCTAGTGTTAGGTGTTCAGCCCAGCAGAGCAAGAGCTGTGACTGAGGAAGAAAGCCCACCTCCGTTCCCATTGTTAGTAAAGGGCTGCTCTTTCTGCAGGTTCCCCATCGCGGGTCTATGGATGCATACTGTCCAGCTGTCATTTCCTGCCGGCTGATCATAGTATTCTCCCATTTCATTTTAGAGATAGATAGCACCTTTTTTTAGTATGCTCAGCATCTATGGGGTGTTAGCCGTGGTATCACAATGATTAGATATTTAGAGAGTTCATTGTGAATCTGTCATTCCACTCCATACATGTGTTGTGTTTGTAGAGCTGAAGCTTTCTATTTGTCATCCCTTACCAGCCAAGGGAAATCTATTTTTCTTGATATATAATTAAAAAGTTGAGGAATGTCCTCTCTGCATTTTTGCAATTTTCTGACTATTTCGTGTAGAACAGTGTTCTCATTTGTTACAACTAAATCATATTTAATATATATAATCTATGACTTATGAACTGATCTGGCAAATAGAAGTTAATAACATACAGATCTCATTAATCGATTTCTCCCTAGGATGGATGAGAAAAATACTTATTTAGTTATTCGGTTACAATGACTACTCATAAATATTACCTAAATATTGGAAAATGTTCTAGGGAAGTGCTGCACTGACATCTGTGGGACTTCAATGCCAACATCTTCTACTGAGCTACTGCAGTCGTCTTTTGTGAGCCCGCCTTTCCAAAACCCAACCCATGAGATATACTCCATGTCCACATAACTGGGCTGTGATATTCAAGCAAAAACCTCTGCTTGTTTAGACTTCCTGTCAACTGGTATTCCCAGAATAACTTTTCAGATGCAGGCTCTGATCAAGCAACACACAAAGATTCTTGCCTTACTGAGTAAGACCATAGTTTGTACCCTTGGAAACTCTCCAGATAAGGATGAAGTGTTCTGTCAGTAGCCTAATACTGCTTCCTGACTTCAAGCTTGTTAAGTTGCTTTTGAAGAATAGTAATTTTGAAAGAAATCAAGGCAATCGAGTATTAGATCGTTATATAATGATGTTAAGGAAAATAAGAATCCAGTCCTTCAGTACATTTTCATTCATGCATCTTTCTCCAGAAGGGAGAGCACAAGTTCAGGCCACAGGGGCTCTGCTTTGGACAGACAAAGTAAATACAGTGAATTTTCCACTGGTAAAGGCCGAACCTAACACCTGCTCTGTTAATCAGCAGAAGTATGTCCTAGCTCTCATCTGCTTTGCCTTAGGCCTTGAGAGGGTGACATGTACTTTGATTCATTTAAAACTCCAGTCATGTACATTTGGACTCTGTTCTTGCTAAGTGAATGCCAAGTCCCCATTGACCTCGGCGTGGACAGAACACAGAATTCATTATTAATGTTTATCTGGGGAGAATAGATTATTAAACAGATACCAACCTGTACCCTTGTCATGAAATCCTGACTCATAATCTTATAAATAACTTTTTTAAATAGGATATGACAAAAAAGCAAATGGCTTTGGAAAAAATCAGTCTTCAGAAATGTCTACTATATGTTGAGAGTATTCATGGACGACCTGTAAGTATACCATGGAAAGATAGGTAAATTAAAAATTATCTAACTTCTCTAACAAATATTTTTGGACTTCTATATTAAATATATGTAGATGAATTTTACATGATTAATATAATTTTAGTTATTTCCAACTAATCCTCAGGTATAAATGTTATTGCCTGATACTGATGAATTTGGTTTATATTTTTAAAAATAAAACACAAAGGCAAGTTTCTAGTGGCCCTGCATCTCTCTTCATGATTGGAATGTGCAGGTTTTGATGATAAAGGTGGAGGATTATACATCCACAGCAGACTTGACTCATGCATACTGTAGCCGTGCTGCGACGTATGAAATGTTAGCATGCTTAGCAGCTGAGAAAGGTTTATAGGGAACCATCTGAGACATGAAACACAAAAATGACATGACCAGTCACCTGTGTTTTCCTTTATTTCACAGCAGCACTTAAAACTATTAACTAAAATCCTTTCAAGGGACTTCATTGCTGAATGTAGGCACAAAACAAACATTTGCCACTATTGCTGAGATGATGATTTGATAATTTTTCTACATTCACCTGAGGAATTCCTGTTTGATGTCTATGTCTGTATTCTTATGACTGTCTCTGTTTCTGGCTAGTAATCGTTGTGGTAGAGGAAAAGGGAAGTGGCACCAGCATGTGTCCAAAAATATGCCAGGTCTTAAAATGATTATGATCTGAATCTGATGTCTTTGCGTCTTGGATAAAACCATTTTTCTCCATCTTCTTTGGGCTTGGAATAAGAGCTGAGGGATGGAGAGAATATATAGGAAGGGTATGAAGAAATTATATTTCCTAAGAAGGAGAACAAAAAAGAAATTGAGTTGTTGGTGCTCTATAGAGGTAAAAGAGACTTGAAGATTCAAAGATAGAAAAGAGAATAACAGGGCATGCTTTGTACCATCGGCTTCACAGAGCGTGTTTCTTCTCGAGGTTAAGGCAGCTCCATAACCAGCTAAGAGGATGCTAACTGCACAAGGAAAGAGGGGATCAGGGATACTAAGCAGCCGTGAGGGAATCCTAGGTCTGCCAAACAGCTCTGACTTCAGGTCAC
This sequence comes from Anarhynchus alexandrinus, assembly GCA_008711295.1. Classification (NCBI taxonomy): domain Eukaryota; kingdom Metazoa; phylum Chordata; class Aves; order Charadriiformes; family Charadriidae; genus Anarhynchus; species Anarhynchus alexandrinus. The sequence goes on from VUYV01000005.1 coordinate 2,679,653, forward strand.
AGAAAGCTTGGGGACAGTCAAGCATTTAAAGCTGGGAAATGGAAGTTAGGCAAAATTCTTTACATCTTTTCTTTTTGTAGTTGAAAATCAACAAGCAATCTGGAGACGCTCCACACAGCTACATAATTAAGAAGCAAATTTTAATCTTTGTATTGGTATCAATGTATTTTCCTGAGGACAAGGGGTGAAGAGTCTGCATGTCTCCTGGGCACCAGGAGCAGATGGAGAGCGAGGCCAGCAAGGCCCAAGCTCAGCAGCAAGCACAGGCCTTGTGCCCAGTTGAGAGCTGGAGGGGCTCAGGAAACAGCTGGGGAAGCTCACGCAGTTGGTAAAAGCCAGGGATGAGGACTTGGAAGAGGCAAATTGGTGACTGCCTAGGCAGAGGCACATGGTGACATTAGCTAACAAAGCAGGGTGCTCCTCTGCTAGCAAAGAGTTGTCTCAGTGCAGAAAATGGATTTTCACAATACTTGAACATTGATTGATGAAGCCTCAAGTTTTCCTACTTTAGCTGTTTGAACTAGCAACCCATGACACACCTTGTCATTTAAAAATATCACACCATAGCATTATAAAAAGGTTAATTTCAATGGAGCATACTGGGATTCCAAGAAAATGATCAGAAATTTAGCCTATTATGCAAAAACTTTGGTGGTTTGTTGTGGTTTTTCGGTTTCAAAATTCGGTAGCAAAATTCAGTCCTAGACAATGTCTTAGTTATTGCAAAAACCTCCTTTGGGAGTACAAAGAGAGAACCCGTCAGAAAAAATTATCACTTTGCTGCATATTCAGAGTATTATGAATACAGCAGCCTTGAAACACAGTGGAGAGCACTGGTGATGGTATTTACCCTGCTGATGTTTGGTATGGCTGAGCACCATCTTATCCAGACTTACCTGAGCGAAGTCAGAGAGGGCACTGACTAGGTTTAAAACAGAAAATTTATCTGTTCTGGCTTGTTTGGCATTTCCTGGAGCTCTTACATGTTGCAATCAAATGGAAAAAGGCGACTGGGGAAGAGAAGCAGACTAGCTGGGCTAGGCAAGCCCTGACATTCTGCAGCGCAGCATGCCTCTAGAAATAGTCCCTAACTACTCAATCAGTCAGACACATGCAGAGTCATCAGCCTGTGTTTGTCTACTGTCACCCTTCCTCCTAACGACCAGGTATTTGTCTGTTTCTGAGCAACTCTGGATTATTGTCCATGCTGTCAGCCAGCCTGTGTGTCTCTTCAAACCTGCTGTGTGTGCTCACCTGAGCGTGTGTAGCTGAGCTTCAGTGCAGTAGCACAGCTGCAGTGCCAAAAGACAATGAAATTGCACCCAGTGGGTGCTGATAGGCATGCAAGTTGAGGAGCAGAGGTTGATGGTGGACTAATTTGCAAATGACTCTATTTTGACATTTAATCACTGAGGAGCATGTTGTTTTTCTGTTGGGTTTTTTTTTTTCTTTTGCTTGTGGGATGTGTTCTTTTTTTTCCTTAGTAGAGAAAGTCGGTCTATGGCACAGCTAGTTTCCATAAGGTTTATTCTTATATTTACAAACAGTTGTGGCTGGATCAGGCTCTTAATACCTGATCTAAAATCATATTCTCCTGCAAATCAATGCTCCTAGTGCTCATGAAAGGGCAAGAGCAAACTAAATGAAGAGCCAGTTAATCCCGATTGAGGAGAGGGATGCACAGAGCAATTCTGCGCGGAGCCAGCTCACTCACTGAGGCTGTAAAGCCGTATCCTCAGCACTCTCCATCCCACTGATGGGCACCTGAGTATATTGGCCCAGGCAGACTGTCGCATTACTGAAGCTAGCCTCTTGCCATTAGCACAGATCAGTAAGTGAGATATCAATGCAGTGCACAGTAGAACATATCTTAACTTTTACAACTCTATTCACATCTTCAGAGACAGACGTGTCTACCCTTTGCCTGGGCAGTATGGCTCAAGGATGTGAGGAATCCACATTGGGTATTTTCCATTAGAAAACGGATGGCCATTTTCTTTTTTTAGAAATTGTATGGATTAAGCTACAGTTCCCACAGAATGTCTGTGGAAGCAAAATACACGTACTCTTCTAATACCTTTCTCAGCTTTATAGGAGCAAATGAGAAATTTATTTATTTTTGTTTTTAATTTGGGGGAGTATATTTTGTTATGATTTCTCTTTAGGTAACTAAGCAAGACAAGAGTCTCATGAAACCTCTTTACGACAGATACAGAATTATCAAGAAACTTCTCGCAACTCCATCTTTGATCACAACAATTGTAAGTTGGAAGAATTCATATCTATTGTCAAGAAAACATACTAAATGCTGTGTCTGATTTGTACCTGTATGTCAGTTTGGCAGCAATGGACCTACAGACATTTGAAGAATCTGCTCATTGGTTAATACAGGGTGTTGATATTTCAAATAGAGCAAATGCTCTGTAAAATTAATCTTCTAAGCATGCCAGAGGTTGTAATGCACATTAGCAATTTCTAAGGCAATCACTGGGTAAGAGATCAAAGGCTGGCATTAGCTTTCTGTTAACAAATGCAACGCAAAATGAAAACTTATCTCTTTCTATGAAGCACTATGCTGTCATTGTATCTATCTATCATCTTCTACATTTTGTTGGCAATGCTTTTATCAATCATGTAGCACATAAATATCATTTGTATGTAACAGTACTGGTCTCACTGTGAGCAGAAGTAGTGAAATCTGACTATTTGGAAGATAATTAGCATGTCTATGAAAAATACTAATCTAATAGTAATTTGGGCTGGGTTGATTTTAAAAATTATGAACTATTGTCATATTAGATGACAGTGGAGCTTTAGATTTCTTTGAAAAATCCCAGTGTAAATCTTTGTACACATGCACGTGGATATTTTATTTAAAAATTTAACGGAAGTTCCCTTCTGTTACTTCTTAGGAGCTTTGCTTCATGGAGTTTTTATGTTTGAGCCTTAGTTTAAAAAGCGCAACTTTTCTTCTGAGGATGAAGGAATGTGAGAAAGACAGTGATGTCACTCTATTTTGGTAGTTAACATTTGTTAAAACTGTGCAATCTCTACCTCCAAATCTTGTTACCGTCAGAATTTCTGGACCTAATACAAACAGTAGATGTATATAAGTATATGAGGAGTACAAGTTCCAGCAAGACTGCAGTGCTTACATAAATACAGAATGTTCTTGAAATCTTTGCTACTTATAAAGGCTTTTGAGCAAACACAAATAAATTGCCAGCTGGAGATACTCAGAAGCAGGGCCAACTTCTGTCCTCTTTAGTCATGGACAATATGCAGTAACTCAGTGGGCCCCGTGAGCCCTCTCATTAACAATCTCAGGTAGACCTGGATAAAGCTTGAAATATGTGTAATCTATTTCAGTAAGTACATCCAGGAAGTTAGCTCCTAATTCTTTATGTTGTCATCCTACTAATTGTTAGTATTGTAATGTAAACAACTAATGTAATAATGCTTTGCACTTTACAAGCAAGAGGAGGAAGACTCAGATGAAGACCGTTCTCAAAGCAGCCATGAGTTATCATCTGGTCCAATATCTTGCCTCCCTGTCGATGAGCACCTGTGTTACTCTCAGGAGGAGAGTGAGCCTGCATATGTTTCACCTCTGGATGAAAAGAAAGTTTTCAGGCAAACAGCCTTGTCAATGTCCAATTTACATGAGGCAACAATGTAAGTGCTGTCTTTTTTTTTATTTTTTCCTGAATGTTTTAAAATATATTATGTAGACTTTGGAAACATGATCCATACTTATTGCATGGGAATATTCTATACCAAAGAATTGATTCAATGATTTCTTACAGGAGAAAAGAGGCAGAGAAAAGTTGTTGTTTGGGTGGCATACCTGTGGTTTGAGCTATTTATGCAACTTTGTGCCAAGTCCATGAAGAGAAAGGTGCAGGAATGTAAGCAGATAGGAGAAATAACTACAGAGCGCTAGATACTACATAATTGCATAGTAAAGCTATGCTGACCTACCTATAATTGCTGCAAAATTTTTAGCTATCATCTAACTACTTAAGCAGTCATAAAACAAAGCACAGATCAGCCAAGCAGGATAGTCTGCTCGTGTGTGTGTGTGTGTATCATTTTCATGTTCTTTTCTCTGTTTTACAGGCCTGTTCTGCTTGAACATCTCAGAGAAACAAGAGCAGATAAGAAAAGGCTTCGCAAAGCTCTGAGAGAGTTTGAGGAACAGTTTTATAAACAAACAGGAAGGTAAATAACCAACTGGACAAAAGCCCTCTCCTCCTCCCCTTTGGGCTCCTCTGCAGACATGCGTGTTTCTGCTGGGGGTGGGTACTCTTGGGTAAGCAGGCCGAAGAAGCTGCAGCTAGAGACTGGGAGATACCATGGAGGCGTCTGGTCTCTGTAGAGATGTCCATCTCCCTACTTAGTTCCTCCGGGATGTGGGCATCCCTGATGACAGTCTGGATCTGGGGATCTTCTAGGACATGCCTGCAATGGGTATAAAGCCTGTCTCAGTACAGGAGCTTTCCTGATCTGAAGGGAAGCTGCTAAAAGAGTCCTTCTGAGGATGTCAGTCTGCAAGGGTTACACGCGGCAGCTGGGCCATTTTTAAAAGACCAGACTTAGAAACAGAAGCCACTGTTTCTTTCACCCATAAATAAATGCTGGCTACTTCTCACTCTCTGTTTATCCTCCTCCCTTCATTTAGCAAACTTGTTTGGTGAAAACCACAGAGGATATGGGCATGCAGTATTCTGGTAACAGTTTTCAAAGCCCTGTGTAATAACTTCTCTGCATATGCTAGAATGAAGTAGTTATGCTTGCATAGCTGACAAAAAAATTACCTGGTATATGAAAATTCAATATTTTAAAAAACTATTTTTTCATTTCTGTCTATTATAGCTTTTTGGTCCTGTCAAATTATCTTTAGTCATAGTTAGGAAAAAAATAATAATCCAGACCAATCCTCCTTGTTTGTTGCAGAATTAATTTTAAAGACTATTTCTACTCTTACTCATAAAAGTGATAGCACTTTTATTTGTTTTTCATAGGAGTCCTCAAAAAGAAGATCGGGTGCCAATGGCCGAGGAATACTCTGAATACAAGCACACAAAAGCCAAAATCAGGCTCTTGGAAGTTCTCATCAGTAAGCATGATATTTCCAAAACAATTTGAAGTGAATGCAATGCCGTGGTATTGTTCTCTAGCAAAAAAAACCCCAAGCAAACAAACAAGTAATGAAAGAGAGGAAGTAATTTTACAGGTCTTGGTCTGCTGCACAATTATTTGACACACTGAGATTTTTGATGCACTTTACCAATTATACTAGCTGGGATGAGAGAGGACAGCAATATGCAAGAATATTAAGCACGGGTGAGTGGACTATAGTATATATTTTTTCCTTTTGAAAAAGCCTTGAAGTGCACTGTGAGAATGTTAGAAATTAGGACACTGAAGTTTTGTAGATCTTCAGTTTGACCTGCTCTTTGTTTTAAAAAGTGGAAGGAAATGCTCTCCAGGATTTCAGTACATGATAATGTACCACACATTTCTTTCCAGAATTAACATTCACTATAATTAACTATTAATTAATGTCAGTTCTCAATGTGCTGATTCACTAGATTAAAAGAAACATAAGCATAAAACAACTGAGGAAAAACTCATGAACGCACTCTGTCTCTCAAGACAGAGTTGCCATTCAATTCCAATAGCCTCAAAGAAAGGTGCACACCAAGAATCCATGCCAGGATTTGGTCTAAAATTCTGGGAGTAGAACAAAGTGATGCGGCCTATGCAAAATGAAGCAGGAGGGAACAGGACTGCCAAATGGAACTATTGTTTCTTTAGAAATAAGAGAAAGTGGCAAAACAAAATGGATAGAGTTTACTGAGAAGAGAGAAAACAAATGTACTGGCTGCTGTCCTTTTCACTATGGTTCACAGGACCTGGCTCATGGTACTTAAAATTCAGTAAATAGATCAACTACATGCTAATTTTTATTTCTGTATTAAACCTTGCACTTTATTTTGCCTGACGCTATAACATTTGCTTTCCTAACTACCAAAGCTCGTTTAGACGCATGCACTTTGTAAAATGTCAAAGTATTTCTTGTGTTATAAATTGCCACATATATATATATATTAAAACAAGACTAGATTATTGCATAATGCTAAGTTATTTTGGATAGATAAGGTACATGGTATATAATTGAGTGTCACAGTTATCTAATGAGGAACGCTAGACTCCTTGTTTACGAAAAATAAGATTATAAAAAAGATATTTTTCCATTGAAATTACGCATCTTTCTTAACTTTCAGAGCACCACACTTTGTAATATTAAGGAGATTTTTTTCACTATTTGTGATAGACCATTTGTGTGAAAAGTGGACTATTAACAAAAGGATTATCAGTGTTTTTTGTACTAGAAATGAAAAGCAGGGATTCTGGGAAATACCTAGCCCAGACGTAAAAGAAGGAAGGAAGAATAAAAACAAAAAAGGGACTTGAATAAGTTGAAACATGTTTAGTGTTTTGCTTTAACTGTCATTTTGTATTGACCACGTAGTATAAGCAACCTGTTTTCTATCTTGGTAAGAAGATTTTCATTTTATACAGCCTATTATGTACCAACCATGTTTGTATTTCTATTGTATGTAATGGCTCAGCATGATTTTGAAGACGTACGCATTTTCAAGTAGCTTGGAGGAAAAAGTATGAACACTAAAAAAGGAATTTTTTATTTCTCAGAGGTTTGCTGTTTCAGTGTACTGACTTAATAATTTATAACTTAACTTTTATGAATCAGAAATGGTCTCCTTCGTAAATCTGTTTTAATTAAAGTCATCTAGAGCAACAGGAACAGATACAGAGCTATTTGAAGTTTACAAACTACATCTTTGATAAGGGAAAATGATTTCATGACATATGTATACAATTGATATTAAAATGTAATCTATATATTCTATATGATTGTATAATATTTTATACAACAGTACAAATAAAATATTTTTCTATTATATTTATTATGTCGAGACACAGTTTCTGTTTTCAGTTAGCTAATATAAATAACATAAATAACACTGTCAAACAACACGTTGGAAGTGCTGACATTTCTAGGCTTTGAAATTTAAATCATGCTGCAATTACAACCTTTCATGCTGTTTGGAGTTATCCCAGTATTTGTTCAGTAGTTAAAATGAATGCATATTTAAACACCATTTATAAGCCGTTATTTTTATTTTGCTAAAGCAGTTTATATAGGATTTTGTTATGTTTGGCAAGAAACAGAAAACAATTTTTGCAGCATCTAGGTATAAATGGTTGCCAGAAAGAAATCCAGGACTTCTAATCATTTAAAGCATCGGGGGAACAGAAGGGAAAGAGGGAGAGAAGAAATACTAAAAACGCTATTGGAGATTTTGAAGACTCATGTTTGCTTTTGGTGACAGCGGCATGTGCATGCTTCTGACAAAAATGTCTGACTATGGAAATGGGCAACAGAGGTTTGAAGGCTCCTAAGTAATGAGGGAAGTTTTAACGTCCAACACTGATATTGCAGGTCTTGCAGCTGGGATCTTTCTTTGCATTTGCAGTAGACAAGCTCATTAGCTGGTGACCAGTAATTTCTGCAACTGTGCCGAGGGAGAGATCCACAGGATCAGTGTAAATTACTTCCAAAATAACATCCTGGGCATGATGGTAAACCATGACACCGTCTTCTTCATCGCAGGTCAGAAATTTATTATCTTTTATATTTAGTTGAGGAAGGCGCTGCTTACAGAATTCGTCTCCTGGTGATCCAACAGGGGCGATGACGAGAATGACGTAGTGGTAGGCTGTGTACATGCAGTAGAAGTCTCCAAAGTACAAGTTAGTATTTGGGTTGAAGAGTTTTTCAGCTGCAATCTCAAACCTGTATCTTCCATAAGGTGAATCTTGTGGCGGCTTCCCAGTGTTAAACTCAGTGTTGCAGCTAAAGAAGATGCCTTCCAGCTTCCCGCTGATCGGAGAGCCGTGGCTGCCACTGTTATCCTTAACAGAGGGCTGCATAGCATTCCCATGGTGCTCTCTACAAATGAATGACTGGTATTGTTTATTTTGTAATACACGTTAAAGAAAAAGCGGAAAGTTAGGACATCATGCTGTTTGGTAACTACTGAAGGGACACAAAGGAAAACCATTAAACTGAAAACTGTGGTTATTGGTCATCATCTTAGGACCAAGAAAATCTAGTGACGCCAGACGCAGAAAGAGCTAGAATAACTCCCGCTCAAGGGAAAAATCTGCTTTTCCGGTCTGGCTTCTCTGTCGGCTGTGAGCTGTGTGGGTATTATATGCAGGCAAAGAATAGCACAAAATAAAAAGCTCTCAAACTGCCAATACCTTTAATTAGCTGATTTGTTCAGCTTTCCGCTACAATTCTAACAATAAACACATTTCAGTTTTATCACGTGTTGAAAATTGCAAGTCAGTCTCAATATGCAGAATATACTGTTTGTTAATGAATCTTTTTAGCATAGGCAGTATATATTTCATGTAGAAAACTGCCAGTGAAAGTTATTTCTGAACGATGTTTTCCAGAGAGCTTATGGGAAGGAATGTACTGTCTGCCATCAGGTTTTTTTTCCCCCAAATGATAATTTCAGGTCTAATTTGTCTACCGCTGACTTCAATCAGAGCAGAGCTGGGCACAGAGCATTAGGCAATTTGGTTAGTTTCCACTTTGGTTGGTATCCAGCTTCTGCAGTCACTAGTCCTAAGGGGAAAAAATGTACCAGACTAACTCTTTTTTGCAAGCTGAGCTCAGTTTGGTTCCAGTGAAAAGAAACATTCAATGTAACAAGTGACTTTTTAAAACCCTTAATCCCAAATTGCACTCAGCAGCATTAGCCTGCTAAATTTAGGAGAACAGTCTAAACCACTTCATCTAATCATCCCTTAGCACCTGAGATTTCATGTATAGCAGGACACTCCCCAGAACTTGTGCCCGCACCTCTCTAGAAGTGCTGTGGTGACAGCTTTGGCTCTGTTTGCACCTGCAACCACATGATACCAGAAAAGGAAACATTCCCTTTTGTAAGTCCTGCAAAACACCAGATTTACTAGGCACCCTTAGAAAATGCCTCTATACACATTGACAGATTAAAAGCAGATGAGGCTGTGGGGCTGGAGTCTTACATCCTCCCCCCTCTCACCTTACTTTTACTCTTTTCCCCTCTCTATTTTTTTTTTGAGGCGAGAGGAAACCAGCCAAGAGAGGCTGTTCTCTCTCTGCTTTTAACTTGCAACAGCTTCAGGTAAAATGGTGCTGTGTGGGAAAAGGTTTTACTTGGTTAAAGCGGGAGGTAGCAGTCAAAGCAAACAAATTCAGTGTATACATACAAAACAGTTCTAATCGACTGAGTAATGTCTCCAGCTGTGATTTTTTTCATTATTTCTAATCTCCTCAGCAGCATATCTTAATTTGACTCTAAGATAAATTTCAAAAGTTTCCTGGGTGATTCAAATACTACATAGTTACTGTCTCAAGCCGTGTTTCACAAGACATTGATTGAGGTGGGGGGTACAATTGGTATTTTATGACTGAAGTGATTACTAGGGAGAAAAAAATCAGCTTGAATAACCAGCGGCTCTGCAACCTGAAAAGCCAGGATTCTTGCAGTTCCATTTCTGTGGCAAGATACTGACATCCAGTGGCCAATTAGGCTAATTATAGGTCAGTCTTCCCGAGGATCTGATCTGCTTTATGGCGCTCCCAGCCGAGGTAAGCAGCAGTGACATAAACACTACTTACAAGCTCACACTTCAAACCCTACATTTAGGGGTCGCTGCTTTAGCACCGTGCCAGCTGCTTGTTTGCCGATGCTACTAGAGCTACTCTACAAGCTTTTCCAAGCTTGTTCACTAGTTACGGCACCACAGTGGCCACTGGCAGGCATGGTAAAACAAGGAATTTTTCCTAAAAGGAAGCATGTGGTTATGGTTTTTAACATAACATGCCAAAGGGTGTATTGTGGAAGGACTAGCCCTTGTGGCCATATTAGTACATTTCTGATCAGAAAATGCGACTACTGGTTACAGGTATTCTAGATTTATACTGACCTGGTAAAACACAGCTCTTTGTCTTTTTCACTCACTTACAGAAGGAAAAACAAACTAGTCTCTCTGTATGGAACCAAGAAAGCATATAACCAGAGGGAGGGGAAAAGATACAGTGCAATCAATTAGAGTCACATTTGGCAGAACAAGGCCAAAACCACAGCTGTAAGTGCACCTCAGTGGCAATTTTCAAAGCTCTATGAATGCAAAGGCAGGTGCACTATGATTCCATTGCTGAAAACAAAGCTTTATGAGAATTGGAACCACCCCAGGCATTGCCTTCTGAGGTGTCTAGTCCAGGATGGCCCCAGGGATTTACGAGGTCCTCAAAAAGCCTCAACAACTGCAATTCATTCTTTACCTCCAGTCAGTTTTGCAGCTTTGTCACTATGTACAATAAATTAATTCTTCCAAAACACAGAAGGGAAAGAGCAAACCCCATGCTCTGGAATATACAAGACACTCCTGGAATCAAGCAGATAACTCATGACTACAAAGTGGGAACATTTCCAAGGGTGGTGGAAACTCTTTGGAGTTGGATTCCCTTGAGTATTTTTTTTTTCTTCACCAGTTTTAAAAAACTTCTAATTGTAGATAGGTACTAGTGTGACACCCACATAAAACTGGAATTATGTGGCACAGCAGCAGCCCCACCTCAGTACATATTAAAGAAGCATAGTCAGTGCTGCCACCCTTCTGACACAGTGCTGAAACAGATGTCAACACACCGCTTACCTCTCATCCGTGTTCTTCTAACAGTGGAAGGTTACCGCTGCATGCTGGCTGCTCCTGGTCAGTCAGTACATGAGCTTTGACTCCTTCTATTGAAAATCCTTCTTTTCTATTGTAATAACGCTTCCGGTTGCATGTGCAAAGGCACACTGGGTCTCCAACAGGAATAAGGAACCTACCTCCAGCTATCCTATTTATTCATTCCAACTGAAGCACAGTGTTGAAAAATTGTCTAAACATCATCCCCTCTCCCTCCCCGCACGATCTGTAAATTCACATTCAGGTTGCAGAGCCCCAGTTACTACATTTGGGCATAGAAAAGGGGTGGTTGTACATGGAGAGCAAATATTTGAAGAGCAACTCTTGTATGCAGGCAAATGCCTACGCACACAGTTGTGCACTCCTACTATTAGACACCTCACTTGGAATTCCTTAGTACAATAGAGGTATTTGACTAATAAACACTGTTATGATAACAGACACCTTAATAAGGCTGGAGACCCTGTGGATACTCCAGTTCCTGCTTCAAAACACAGACTTTTATTGCCTAACAGAAGTGCTGAGTTAAGCAAGGTGAAGGACATTAGTTGTATTTTATTTTTACCCTTCTTCTAAACTGGCAATAAAGCACGCACACCTTCTGCTCTAGCCTTAGCACAGCTGTCTATATTTACTTATTTTCATTACTCCCTTAATTTTCCAAACAATTTTGCATATGCTTACTTTCTTACCTGATATAATCAAAGTATTCTTTGTGCTGATTCCGATAAAAAACAGACAGTTTAAGCATACGGCCTGCAATCACTTCAGCTTTTTCCAATAGCTGCGTTAGGTGAACTTTTGAATAATCTGGAAAGAAAAGAAAATCTGCTAGGATGGGGGGGCAGGAAAAACCACAATACTCTCCAAAAGCTACACATACACGCAGACTTAAAATTGGGAACAAAGGCTCAGTTACATACCTCACGTCATGCAGCAGCTATACAGAAACTATATAGCCCAGTACCAGTTTCCAACAGTGGCACCAGACAAATGGCAGGAACATACATGCATACGTGTTTGATTCTCCTTGCTCCTTTCCCCGTGAATACTCTGCAAGCCTACGGCAACTTTCAGCTGAGGATTCCCTGTGTTAGAGCTGGTTTCCTTGCATTTGGGACTGCAGAGGAGCTGAGAACTGCCCTCTCTGACTTTGTGATTTGACAAACTGTTTGCTACAACATACCCATTTGTGAGCCAATAAGAATTCACACTACAAAAGCTTGCTCAGGACCCAGCCTAAACAGCATCTCAACCAACATAGGCTCCACAGAGATCTCGCTTCAGCACTCAGCTTTCACACCGGTGAGCACATTGCACTAGGTGATGAACATCCAGAGGAAGAGACTTAAAAAATCAATGACAGGCTAAACTGATCCTCGGGACAGGGTGTTGGTGGTGCTCAGGCTTTGCAGCATGCAGAGAAGGGAGAGCAGCAGAACATCTTAAGCAAGCTGTCTGTCAGGGAGTGGTCACTCTGGCTTCTCTCCACAGGTGCTAGTAGCCATCAACAGGCACACAAGTGGCCCTGCTCCACTTTGGTTCACCAGTCTCCTTTCCTAGCCTGGGACAAGCAATGGTGCCAGGCACAGCACTTTGGGGCAGCTAAGCTATTGCGGGACAAAGGGACACACCAGCGGTCTCCCACCTCTCATTAACGCACCAAACCTGAGCACAAACAAAGCCTAAAGTTAGAATTCCAGTTTCCAGGTGTGACTACTATAACTCTCCCAGCCTATTTGGCACTGGTAGATGGCTAACCCACTCATGCAGCAAAGCTAGCGTTAATTGCATACATCCTATGGTGCGTGTTTCCTCAGCAATATTACCTGCTGTGCAAAACTCGATGATTTCACTCCACTCAGAAACAACATAATCGCCATCAACTTGCTTTGATGCTGTCTGCACTGCTACTGTGTATTCTGTTCTTGGGCTCAGGAACCAGTGCCCGCGGACTGTCATAGGCAAAGGAACAGCTTTGGCCACCAATTTAGTGGGTACATCCTGATGGAAACAAAAAGACAAAACAACACACAAGTCAGCAGTGCAACCAAACCAATCCACCACCTCTTCCTGCATTGTTTTTGCAATGTAATCCTCATCCCCTGACTCTTCTGTTTAAACCTCAGTTACTTCTCACAGTCCACTGGTGCAGCAAAGTTAACAGAGGGGCCACCGACAATGGTCTAAGGTCTGCTCTAAGAGCTACAGTGATAACTTGCATGTATAAGTTTACTATTGGTTCCAAGTGACTGTAAACTGATACTATTACATATAGCCCAAATAAATAATTCAGACTAGGGCCATTTGTGCATAAGTATGCAAACAGAGAAAGACATGCTACCGAGTATAAGGATATCTTAATTTAAGAGCTGCTTCTGCTCTCATTGCCATTGTTTTCTTTCAGCCAGTGTAACAAAAAAAAAAATTCCTCCTGCTGTCAATCAGTCTACCTATATTGCTGTTGATATCTTCCAACCAGACTTCAACAGAGAAATTTTGCAGAGTAACTTTGTGTGTTTTACATGTATCAAAATACCTGCGGTAAGGGTATGGTAAGGTAAAGGTAAGGTAAGGTAAAATGTATGGTAAGGGCCAGAACAAGCCAAACATGCACAGCTATATGTTTTGTGCCTGTCATTGCACATCTTGCTTCCCACCCCACCACCGTTTCAGATACCCTGTTTTGCTCTTCGTGTGTATTGCACCACAGTGAGACAAAGAATTGCTGCTTGTTATTGTTGAAATACGTAATTTCTACAGCACCAAAGACAGTAGCACAGACCACCAAGGGGAAGAAAAAAAATGGAGAACTGGACAGTTTGTGCTAGAACTGTAGGTGAAAGGACTCCCGGTGGAGTTGAATGCTTCTCTGCTCGGTGTTCCTGAGGAGCTGCGGTAAAGTGAGACAGGTATTTACTCTTGAATATTTATCAGTAATCATAGAATAGGAAGATGGCTCTCATTTGAAAAGTGGGCATTTTAGATAACATCCATGGCTGTCCACATATAAATACTAGTCCATAGTCATCCACCTACAAATACTAGCACAGTAGTTCATTAAGGAAAAAAGAAATAGAATAGAGACATTTTCTGTTCATGACCTATAAGCACAACCCGAAAGATTTTTTTTTGCTTGTCTTCTATTGTGGAAAAATATCTTTCTTTTACTGTTTTTCTGTAAGCAAAAAATATTATTCAGTTTCTGTATTACGAAACTGTAAAATTAGAAGCTTGCAATATTACAGGAACTGAAATGTGATTGATTGATAATCAAGGGTAAGATTTTGTCATGATTTCTTTTTTGCTAATTCTCATTCAAATCAAATAACAGCTGGGAGAAAACTTTATCTGTAAAGGACTCAGTTGAGCACTCCAAAATAAATAATATATAAAAGATAGAGAAAAATTACAGGGGAAAAAGAAAAGAAACCTCAAATGACATTTAAAGCTGCCATCCTGGAACTATATCGCAAAGGCATCCCTCTGGACTGTATCGGCTAATGCTAAAGCAGCCAGCAGCTGCTGCAGTCACAATCATTAGTCTTCCTGTCATCTTCCCTTTGGCTGTGGGTAAAAACTACCTCCACATGGGTCAGGTCTCTGTGCCCACAACCCGGTGGCGGGTTTTGCCCCCATTAATTTTGTCAGTTTCCATGTAACATTAAAAGCCTAATTGCTCCCATGCATCAAAGCCTTACCTTACAGCTGTGTATCAAGAAACTCTTCTAACTGTACCAAAAAAGGGCAGACTACCTAAAACCACATTACATAGAGGGTTTTATCTATTGCACAGCTGGGGAGGAGGGGCAGCTATGATACTTTTCATATCTCTAATCTGTTGTTCTTTTTTAAGGTTGCTATACTGAGCTCAGGAAAAATGTTCAAATGTTCATGTTGAAATTTTTCTGGGGTTTCTCCATTTCTTCCTTTCACCTCTTTTCTGCTCAGCTCTCATTCCTGGCTAAGCCCCCAAAGAAGTGCAAAGGAGGTTATATGCCAGCCAGGATTCTGGAGTGGCAGATGGCTGCTCCACCACCAGCACCCATCAGGCAACTCTAAAGGCACCTAGACAGCAATAATTTCCAAGAACAACCTGGAAGTGCTGAATAACTAAGCAGGAAGGTATACAAATCACACTACCTCATCTTTTTGGGAGGAGCTGCCTGCTCTGCAGTCCCTTTTCATTGCCAAAGCAACAGCTTTCAATTTTCATCTTTTTGCCATTTCATCTTCCCTTCACTGGATCTGCTCATAAGACACACTGTGGGAACTCAGCACACCCAGGTTCTAGTCCTAGTTTTGCTAAATATCTGAGCCTCTTCCTGTTACATGGTATCTTTAAAAAGAGGGGAGGTATGCAAATGGCACTGAAAAAAAAGTGTCTCACTAGAATTCTAGTTTTACACACTAATACCAATAAAAATCTCTTCCTTCACAGATACAATGACAATAGTTGTAAGTAATAAAACTATATGCACACTGAATATGCTGAATATATCTTATATATTTGCCAACAGAAGAAGTATCAAAAGGATGAATCGTTCATGTATGCTCTCCTGGGTACAGAAGGAAAGAAACAGCCCCCTTTCCTGAAGTGCAGCATCTATGTATCAGGTTGTCTATATCCCTAGTCACTTGCTCACAGCCATGTGAGAAATCTGAGACTTAACACTAACTCTCTACAAGTCAGAAAACAGTTTAATCTGGTCATCTGGGCTTATCACCTGTGAGAGAGACAGACAGTGATTTACCCTACCTGTAAGCTAAGCAAGGATGATTTTTTTCTCCTGAAGATGCCTGTCTCCTTCCACAGCCTGACTGCTGGATGACTCCTGAGAGCAAGTCCCAAGGCTCTTTCTTATAACCAAGTGGTAGGGCTCACTCTTTTCTTTCTAAAAAGCTCTGCTAGTAATAAAGCTGCATGAAAGCAAACACATATGTGCTCTGGCACAGATAGTTGTTAGAGTATTGAAAATCTGTGCAGTTCTCTCACTCACCCTGTCTGCTGTCTGGATTTCCAGCATTCTGGCTGGGGGGGGGAAAAAACCCAAACAAACAAAAAAAAAGCCCCAAAAAGCTTTCCCAAAGTCACTAACACAATCAGTACCAAGAAATTTTAAGTTAATTTTGACAAGATATCCAACTTATTAATCATTTCAATTGATAGACTTTAGTCTCCTGTTCTTACAAAACCAATTACCTCTCTCCTTTGACTAAACACTTCATCACAGTAAAAAGCTACAGAATTGCTGAGAAAGACAAAATAAATCTAATGGCTTATCTTTATTACACTATCAATATCCTTTTTTTTTTTCCTGCATTTTAACACTAGTCTCATCACTGTAATACAGATTTTGAAGTGAATATTGTGTTTGATCTGGTAGGGTGGCTCTACCTTTTATAAAAACATATTTTACAACTTTAGACCAGTTTGCACATGAATGAAACAGGTTAACAAAGTGAAAGAAATTAAAAAGAATCCTTCCAAGTAAGATTTATACTAGAAAGATTTATACTAGAAAGTATATTTATTCCTGCAATATAAAATGGCAATTCAAATCCAAAGGCTACCAGTCCAAAATTAATAACAGTAAGAAAAAAACAAACATACCCTATTTCATTTGCTACCACAATTAAAAATAGGTCATAATAAATGGCTATTACAACATTAAATTTGGTAGTGCTTTTCACACTGGTTCCTAGCAACTACAACATCTCGGCCAAACATGTAAAAATATTGATTTCAAGCAGTGATTTTTCATTACACTCAATGAATATGTTACTTCCAACCACATTAAAAGGAAAAAAAAGTCAAATAAGAAAATGTGAAAATTATACACATGCTATTAACAGCAGTCACAGAAAAATTACTGCCACAATAAAAAGCATCAGAGAAATTGGTGGAAATATTTCCTGATTATCCCACTGGTTTATAAGACAATAGTAATTCAGGTGTTGGTAGAATAAGAGCTCTCATATATGCCTGGATGGTTATTTATGCCATGGCAAACCTTATCGTTTAGAGATTTTGCCAACATTGGTTTTAAATTTGCAGATGATTGTGTTGTTTTATCTTCTATATCATTCCATGTTTCTCTAGACATCTCAGTATTTCAACTATTCTGAGGTCAAAGCAAATTTTGCTGGATTTGATAACTACAGATTCTGCAACACATTCAGTACGTCCCTGCATCAGTGGCTTGAGGAAAGAGGCCAGATGAATATTCAGGTCACAGTGCTGAATGCTGCAAACTAAAATTGCTGGAAGCCTTCCTAGAAGGGCATTAGAATTTGTGACTCTTCTGTTGAAATGACATGTGTTGCTCTCATGAGTCTGTCACCGAACAAGGACAGGCACAGAATACATAAATTGTTTAAATAATGATTAAGAACTAGTCAGGAATAAAAATGTCTGTCTTGCAATAAATTGCACAGGTTCCAAAACTGTTGTAGTTTCAAATGAAATAGAAAAGGTAATGTTCAGTTCTCTATGAAACAAATGTATTCATGTGTACACGCCCATAGGCTAGAGACGGAGAAGGTATTCCGAGTAAAAAAATTGTCAATCAGATTAATCAAAACCCACCTTTGCTGGATGTCCAATACCTGTTTCCCATGGTCTGGCTTTGAAAGGTTAATAAAACACTGAGATTCATCTTGTTAAAATCAAATACTTCCACCTTGATTGTTAAATGAAAATTACCTTGTGTTTAAATTTGTTGGAATTCTTGTTTTCTTTCTTGTTGAGATCGATGAAGTAATGAGTAATGCGGTCCTTGGACTTAGAATCCATCTCCCAAGAAATCTTGAAGGAATCACATGTGATGTTACTTATTTTGATGTTGTGCGGGACTGGAAGTTCCTCCATCTCTGCAATCCCACTGTCTTGTGATTTATTCCCTGCATAAAAAATAAGCATGATTCATTCAGTCAAAGGCCTATTAGATATCTGTTTTCTCTGCTCCAATACAATCACATCTCTGAACAGCCTTTCAGAAAGTCTTATAGGTGGTACTCAGAAGCAACTATGAGGTACAATTATATAAATCTCAATTTCGGTGATGGGAAATACTGAAAAGGGATGAAAGTCCTCATGTGGATAAACACCAATAACATGTAAGCAGCCTGCACAGACTGGCTAGTATTACAATATGTGCAGCTGTAGTTTGAGAATAAGAAACATCTGAAGGTATCTGGTGCTACAGAGTTTAGTTAAGATGCCAGCAAGGTCCACAGTTAATATAATGGCTCTATCCATACTTGTCAGTGAAATAAACACAAACAGAAATCATATTCAGCTATTTTTCAAACTATTTTTCAAGCACAAAGTAAAACCAATCTCTTCAAGGTTTATAGATGGTGTATGTACACACACATATGTATACACATATATAAAACTCCTTCACAATGAAAAAATTAACAGTGATCATTTTGTTGAGCCACAGTAAAAGGGACATACACACAATTCCATTTTCTGGTCCTGATTTTCTCTCTTCTATTTGCCCTGTTGAGACCCTGCAGTTTTCTTGGGAAGTTTTTTCTAACTTCTCTAAGTGCATATGGTAGATGAACAAATCGCCATTGACCCCCAAAAACATCACAAGTTCTAAGATTAGGTCTTCCTTTAGTTCCGAAGGCAACCTTGTAGTAGATCATTCCGTGAACATTAAAACTCAGAAACATCACGTGATCTTGCACTACATAAGACAAGTCAAAAGCAAACAAATAATTAAAATAAGCTAAAAGGCAAGAAAAATGAGTGGGTAGAAAGGAAAATATAGCAGAGGAAAGGAAAAAATAGAGAAGATGTAAGAGATGGAGTAAAGAAAAAGGGCATAAAAAAAAAAAAGAAACATAGGTAAGAACAGAAAGAAGCAATGGAGAAAAACAAGGCTAATGCCTGCGTAAGAAAGAGAGGAAAGCTCCCAAATTCTGTCCAGATGAGGAAGATTGGAAGCCTATGGCAGAGATGTGAGGGAACACATTGTCAGAAATATTTTAGTCACATTTAATTATAGAAAAAGATAGTATTTATATACTTCCATCATAACTGATAAAAAACTGGACACAGAAAGTGAGTCTAGTCTGTAATAATAGTAAAAATGTGACTTGGAAAACATTAGGGACATTTCAACCTGTCGACATACATTGTCAAAGAATTATACGAACATCTCAATGCAGGAATATTAAGGTTGGCTTGATTGTTCAAAATTCTCTTCATGGATATGTGAAATTCAATCACAGAGTCTGCAAAATCCATAGATTTCCAGCTAGTACTCTGAATAAAGTAATTTTACTGATGACTTCAAGAACCAATAATAACACTTTTCTTTTTTTGTTCCATTTTATGCATTTACATCCAACAGGTTGTCTATTCTTTAAACATCCTATTGCTCTTTTTTTCCTTTTCAACCAATATCAAAGTCAGATGGTGCATGGCCTTGCGCAAAATCCTATCCTATTTGTGCCGTCCACAATGACATTTTCAACAGCTGTACCGGCTGCAATAGACTCCGAAATACCAGTCATTACTGAAAGCTTTCTGCTCATATGAAATACATGGTAAGTGCTTTTCCCATCATGAGATTTCAGCAAACCAGCAGGGAGAAAATGGCATTGCTTTCTTTTGTAAGCATTTTGTATTTGAAAAATGACTGAAAGCTCTACCAGGTACACTGAAAAGGCTACATATGATTGCTCTGCCAGAAGCGAGGCTCTGTGTTTAAGCAGAAGATGGAGTGATGCTGCTGAGGTTCTCAGACCTCCTGGAGAGCTGGACGGGCTTGGATCCCAGCACAATGACTAACTGAATAAAGGCCTGAACAGATATGCAGTCAGGAAATCCAAGCCATCTATATCCACAATACATTAAAGTGCAACTTCTTTGCTTCAAAAGTAAGCTTCTATTCCATAACATGTTACAAACAGCCAAACTAGTTGAAGCTTCAGGAGACGTGCAAAGCAGTAATGACCACTGACAAAAAGTTACACAGATGAAAAAAGATTTTGGAGCACACCGATGACAGTCAAAAAGCAAAAGTGCTTCTGTAAATGGGTATTGTTTTCTGTATAATTCTTGGAAATAATGTCTGGTATACATCTTTAGATGTCTGTGCTCCTGATCCTTTCACTTTCTTTGCTTAAGAAGTGAATAAATAGTACATGTCTAGCAGAAAATCTCCAGGTAATTGTTAGCAGCTGTCCTGGTTTAAGCAACACAGGACTAATTTCTCTTTCAGTAATTTTACTTTTCAGTAAAGTCTCTTCTAATGCTCGGGAAAACTGCACTTTTAGAAGACTCTAGTGTCTGAATTTGTGAAATATTTACTTCATACCCAGCTATGGTATGCAGGTTTCAAGGTCTCACTGTTTTCGAGCTCGCCAGGTGCGGGGATGAGGAGGAGCGAGACCCAGGCACTTCACCCAAGCTGCACAACAGGATTATTTCATACCATGAACGTCACATTCAACATAAATTAGAAAGTTTGCCGAGGAGTTTCTCTCTCCCTTGATGGCTGTGATTCTGAGAACTTCTTGCCCTGGTGCCGGACCCCTGAGCCCTTCCCTTCCTTCCGAAGCCATAGCGCTTACAGTGTCCGACATTTGCTGTCCACTGCTGGGAGTGCACAGCTTCCAACTGGTATAATTTGCGGAGTACAATCCTTGTATATTTTATATTGGTATAGGGATCAGTACTGGTTCTTTAGTGTTACTAATGCTAATTATGTAGTCTTATTCTATTAAATCTATTTCAACCCTCGTGTTTCCTTGGGTTTTTTCCAATTCCCCTTCCCAGGTAGGGAGGGGTCATCGGGTGAGAGAATAGTTGTCTAAACGACAATAAATTGTTGTGGGTTTCTCAAACCACAACAGCAACATTTTTAATATGTCAGAAAAAGAAACCACTTGTATTACTATGTGCTAAGCTATCCTTTTTTGTGATGGAACAAAATCCAAAATAAACACTTTTCAGAAATCTTTAAAGCTCTTTGAAAGTGGAAAAAAATAATTTTACAGATTTTGAAATACAAACAGAATATGAAATAAGAAGGTAAAATACCTCACAATCATCACCAGCAAGCAATACTCCAGTTTCCCTTCTATTTAGAATATGAAGTACCTGTGATATTCATAATGCATATTACATTCATATTTTGATACATATTTGTGTCCAAATGACACATGACACATTTTTGAACGTCAAAATCCATTAAGTTGACAGGCAGTAATAGGAACCTGATAATGATAGATAGTATTAATATGGAGGATAACGGTTGCGAGTATTGGTAGCCATTAGTGTACCATTGAATGGGAAAAAGGGAAAAAAGGACAGAGGATGAAAAGCTTGGTCTTGCTCTCTTAGAAGCTAAGGAACTGATGCAAAGGACTTAGATGCTAAGATCACTTGTAACAACTACATAATGTGGAATATTTCCATTAGAGTTTATCAATATTATAAAAACATTACAACTACTATAATACATAGTCATATACTTATAAGACAAAATAGTAAGAATGGGCAGAATTTTCAATAGCAGAAGGGTAACTTTGAGCTAAACTTGGAAGTCAGGTGTTTCAGAAAATACTACTATCTGCTTTTGAAGTGGGGGTTCAACTAAGGTCTGATAATGTTGTCAACAAAACCACTTAAAAATGCTGGCTGCTACAAAGGACTGCTTAGCCCACCCACTAGTTAAAACTGGAGACTTCATGTGTGTGGTAAGCGAAATATAGGTGTCATTGAGATCAAAAACTGACAGATATAACTGACTAAAAAGGTAACGCATTTGTACCTTGCCTTTTTTCCACTTGTGCTTTGGTGAATATTTTGAATTGCTTTTCATACTGGAAAGCATGTCCACTTCAAACCATTTCTTCTTTATACCAGGATCAATTTAAAGAATAGATCAATATCAGGAAATAGGATGCCTACTAAAAGCAGAAATAGCAGCTGAACTTACTCAAAACCAGCATATAGTTGCCCTAAAGCACTCCAAAACTCCAGCTGAAATGAAGTTACTACTGTTATGGATGTGAAAATAGGTGGAGAACGCCTTAGAACTGGCTGCTTTCATGTTTGTTGCTTTGCCACTTCACTGAGGCTAAATTGACCTTTCTTTGATGAAGCATCACAATACAGACAAAAACTGAAAAAGAAAGTAGCATAGGAAATGTTACTCTGAACAGCTTCAATCAAATTAAAACAGATCAGCTTCCAATTAAAATGGCTACTTCATTTTTCACATTCGTGTTGCTTCAACACGGAAAGCAACTGCAGGACTGGAGAGAAACACTGCTTTCAGGTCTCTTTTGCACAGAAACTTATAGAAGAGTTAGTAGTCAAACAAACCTGGTCTCCCCTGCCAAAAAAACCTAGGCACGTCATCACTGTGTACTGCAGAAACACCTCTGTTTTAACAAAAAAACAGTTTAGAACAAGCAAAAGGTCCCAGTGATTCTTGACCCATATAATAAGAAGTCAAAGACCACTCGTGTATGCATAGGCCACGCTGGAAGCATAAGACTTTAAATTTCTTAGAAGCCAAACAATAAATATAACACGCCAGCTTTACTGAGATCAGCTGGAGAACTGCAAGATTAATGCTTTATGCTCCTGTTCACAGGCTTATCTCTCTCTGCCATATCCAGAGTTAAATTTCAAGTTAAATTTTCTAATCAATTTTAAAGCGGTTATGATACTCACTGCTGAAGCTGAGCCAAAATGCTGGCAAATGGGTAACAAACCAATTTTATTTATATACACATAGACACACTTAATTTAGTACACTCATTATATCTTCTACTTACATAAATTATCTCTGAACAGGAAAAAAAAAGGCAGAAAATTCCCATTGAACATTCATGGCTTTCATCTGTCACCACTGGAGACAAATGATAAGACTTGGAAACTGAAAGCCCACACTGAACAAATCTGGAAAAGGATGGGTTTTTTTTTAATTTGCCTCGTCACTCAAAACAAGCTGAACCACAACATTTGCAGCAGAGGAAGGATGGTGGAGAACAACCCTAACACAACCTCTGATTGGTAGTTACTAAGCATTCACAATCACTGAATTTTTATAATTTTAGAATACTTGATCATTCTTTTTCCTTAGTTCTAAAAATGCAGAACTTCACGGCAGGGCAAGGGACTACGTGCCTACTGATTTTTCACTTCCCAGACAAACTGTTTATGCTATCCACAAAAGAAATCCTGAAAAGGCTAATTTGTAATCCGCTCTCTAAGCATACTTACAGCTCACAGAAGTGAGTTTTATGAAACTAGATCAGTAAAATAATACATTTCTGGGTTCCTATGACCTTGCTGATAGATGTTTTGAGACTCTGATATTATCTTGGGAAATATATTTCTGCTATTAAGCATTAACAATGGAAAAAATTAACTGAAGCAGTATGAAACAGATTTAATGAATATATAGAATCCCTACACATACATCTGTGTTTGCCATTGTTTGAATGTAATTCATCATTTGGAAACATTAAAGAAATGGGTTTGTGCTCAAAGGTTATATACCAGACATGCTGCAGTAGAATTCCTAAGTATTCAGAACTCATGCAATTTGTATTCAGCAATCAAATCACACCCTCTTTCCCATAACTACATCCATAACACTAATATGCCACCTTTCACAGCATTAACTATGTAGCTTGCTGCACTATGCAACCACGAAGAATTATCCAGCAGTCAAGAAACATTCACTGAAAACAGAACCTGCAAATGATTGAATACAATGACATAACAGCCATCCATCAACAGGGAAAAAACTACAAATATTACAGCCATAATGAGTGTGATTGCTTGTACTCAGTGTGAAGTACACTCGGTGAAATCCTCATGCAACTGCAATGATGTCCATTAAATCTGGAGAAATTAAAAGGAGGCAGGGCCAGATGAAATCCTTTTCTCTGCTGGAGCTGTGAAAGTATCCCTTCCGTAATCATAGATGACAAAATATAGCTGTAAAATATTACTATTTATCTGCAATTTAGACTTGGATTCTAGGGGGAATGACCATCAAAGTAATATAAGAACACTTTTCAGATTGCTATTTACCCTTCATGGGGTTTAGATTCAACTGATTCAGATATTTGTCCGATACCTGGACAAAAATTACATATCCATTTTATATGTGGAAAAAATGCAAATATCTAAATAGAATTTGGAATAAAAGGGGGTCTGTTTGAAGCATCATTCAACCAAATTTAGAGCTGTCCTAAGTAGTGGTGGAAAGTTACACATCACTGAAGTGATGTAAATGAGCTTTATATCACAGAGCCCAAACACGCCGGGAGAACAACCAACGGAAAAGAGAAGAAAGTGATAAAACGGCTTTTCCTTGCGTTACTTTAAAATCTCTTGTCAACTGTGTTTCCTGCTAAGGCTTTGTCCTTCTGTCCCTCAAGATGCAAATAACATCAGCTTAATGAAGTGTAACTTACATTTTCATTTAAACCCATTATGAACCCCCCTTAACATGTATAAATAGATTTGCTTCTTTTGGCATCACACTGGAAAATCTCCAGTTGTACAGACAAAGACAAATCATCTGGTTCTAAGTTTCTTTGTACCCAGGGATAAATCTTCAGTGTCTTTAGAGCCATGTTGTGGGAAACATGGACTTCTGATGCTTTTGGAGCAGACATTCAAAAATCAATATTATGCCTCTCCTAAGCTGCCAACGCCATTGCCACAGATCTTTGAAAACATGTTCCCAAAGGATTCGTAAAAAACATTAAGGCATTTGGGGCTGTCAGTTTGTACTTTGTAAATCTCATGCTTGTCCTTGCATCTGAAATCGTTGTCATTAAGAAGTTTCTTTACCTGAGGATGAAACTCTTTGCACTTAATATGGTCTAGATTTAAAACAAAACACAACATGAACAGCAGAATGCTTGTTAGTGATGGCTATTTCCAGTTACAATAGTGTCTTTTCCAGCTGTAAGTTACACTGAAACATCCTAAGAGCTCACTAGTCTAGCTACCACATTCTCAGCTGACTTAGGAACAGCAGTTTCTTAAACTGATTTCACAGTGACTTGAGAAAACATCTGTCTAAAACCTCAGTTTAATTTTCCAGAAGACATGCACCTATTTAGATATTTCAAATAAACACAGTGTTAAAAGTCATGGAATCTAATAATTTCCAAAGAATTTAATTGAAAATACAGAAATGTCACTACTTCTTACAGTCAAGGCACTCATTTAAGGCTCAATTAAAACTTGGTAGAAGAACAGGAAAGTAAACAACTGGCTGTCCTCTGAATTTACCTCTAGCAGCAACAAAGAAGAAAACAGTTCAAGACACTTTCCAAAAATGAGATCTTTTGACGTTTATATGATGAAAAATGGCTTTCTGATGGGGGGGGGGGATGATGGAAAACTAGGTGACGCAAACCACATATTTTAGGGGGACTATACAGACAATTTTAGGGGGACTATACAGACAATAAAGAAAACTCAGCCCATGTAACATGCCAAGCCACCGAAGAACCTCCACCTTTAACACTGACCTGTGGCCCAGGATTGCAAGTTTGCTACAAAAAAGAAAGCCTAGATTCAGTGGTAATTGTTCCATTCACCCAAACTGTGGCTGGCTGTGCTAACACAACTCAAAACAGCCTCTAGGTTGCTGCAATTTTTCATGGCAGGTAAGACACCTGGAAGCTACTGAACTGACTGGGAATGCCAAAAGCACAAGAAAGCCCTGGTGATACCCCCCCAGCCAGCAAGTGGGAGGAAAGCCAGTGGAACAGTCATCATGCCACTTCTGCCTCACCACAATATTCTCCTACACTGATGTAATTTCACTCATCTGGTTCACGTAGTTTGCGGTTTATCTGGGGTGCTCTCACGCAGAAGACAGTACAGTGCAGCACTTGGTGCACTATCTTTAGAAAGACACACAAGATATTAACACCTGCAGTTACTTCTGTGAAGTGTCAGCTCCATGAAAACTTAAGAATTCAATAAGGGAAATGTGACTAAGGTTTGTGAGCCAGAAAATAAGCAAGGTGAGACTTTACCTACATAGCACCAAATTAAAAGCTAATGATTAATACATTCTGGGAAGATATCTGAAAATCAAAAGATATGTAGATGAGTATAAGAGGCATAGAGGAATAAACTATAAGTCAAAGCAATTTTGGAGACCCCAAAAGATCAGGCTGACATTATACACAGATACCAGCAGCACATGTAATAAACACACCAAAAGCCAAACAAAATCTTATAATACAAACCACATTTTTTTTTAAATGTCACCTTTTTCAGATCTTAAAATACATCCATTGGGGAAAACAGAAAGTGTTTTTCTCAAGTTAACATTTTCAATACAATGAGAGGCATTAGCTATGACCTTTTGAAGTAGAAATGTTTGATGAGAGGGGATCAACTTCATAAAGAGCACCTAGGTACCATGACATAAGAAATCCTCTTACTAGATACTGATACTAACAACTGAAAACAACTCATTTAGAAACAGTAACTCCCCAAAATTGAAACACATATTTACACCTTCTGAAACAGAAATATTTCTACCTTTCCTTGTCTTGATGATTCAGCTGACTGTTTATATATCAGCTCTATAAAGGTAAAATATTAAGTTTGTAATTCTAAAAAACTGATATAGACTGACAATATTTGAGTGCTATAATTCAGACTGAATTCTGCAACTTACTGTGGAGGTATTTTATTCATTCAAAAAATTCAATAGGAGGGAGAATTCTTCTTTCTCTATAACCATCAAATATGACAGGAAAGTGCCAGGAAATTATATATTAGCTGGATACTTTAAATTCAACGAAGCAAAAATACAACATCATGTTTTTCTTCTGAGCTCTGGAATTAATGGTTCCCTGTCCAACTGCTAGCTATATAAAATTGTTTTACAGGACCAGGACAATCTGTCCTTACCATGCAAATAACTAAACTGATTATCAAGAATTTCAATGTTCACTGCAACACCTTGTTCAAGAGAGACAATGAAATCACACAAAGGAAATACAAATACAACAACATTTATAAAAATATCAAACCAAGGTTGTTATTTCTTAGGCCATGTAAGTGGCACTTCTCCAGGATGGCTATTCTATTTCAAAGTTCAACTTGCCACATAACCACATAAGTAACATTATGCTTTATTTGTGCGTCTTTTCCCGTACAAAAAAAATGAGTGAATAGTCTCAGACTCTTAAATGTCTCTCTCCTCTCCCCAGAATCCTGATAAACTAACTCCCAATACAGATTTTTATATTTATATAAGCATATTTAAGAATATTTTCTAAATAAGTATCCTTGTAAAACCAATTCCTACATTAAGTAAAGAGAGAATGCCTGGCTCTATAAATCCTGTTAGAGGGATAAACCCTTCTAAATCTTCTCCTCATTTCCTCCCCATGTTTGATACTACTGTTGTGCATTTTCTAATAAGATAATGTGCACTCTATCCAACATTTTAAAAAATAGTTCTGAAAAAAAGGTTACTTATTTTTAATATGTATACGTATATTTACTGAGGATTTTTTTAAAGTGTTCATATACTTTTGGATTCTCTTGTAACTTGGTTTTAACTCAAGGCTTAATTTAGCTGTTTCCTACTAATCTACACCATTGACTTAAGCAGGAATATTCCACACTGCAAAACAAAGAGAACAAAACTAGGCTCTGCGAGCACAATTGTGCCTTTAGGAGAGCCGTCTTCCTCAGCAGAGGGTACCCCAAAACTGTGCCTACATAAAGCACTGAGCAATCTCCAGATTGCCTAGTTTCTGTATTAAAGAATTTCTCTCAGCCTCTTACAAAGGACTCAATTCTTCCTCCATCTCACATGGAGAACAAATGTACTCTACAAGTGGTCCCATGATTCAAATCAGGAGCAGACCAATATCTCAATCCTGCCAGTGACAGCAGCAAATGTCCAGGCTCTTAGTTCCCACCGAGCAGCTCCCCGCTCTCTCCCAAGCCTCGTTTCTCACTGCCTGCTGTCAACTACAGGACTGAAACCTTGTTCTGCAAGCAGCCTCGTTTCACGAAGACGGCTCAGAGGCTCAATTGCTATGGGACAGGAGGTATAGTACAGCAACTGAAGAACAGTGCATAATGAAAGAAAAGCATTCCGCAGTCCTGAAGGTTTGCCATTTGCTTGAATACTAACTCAACTGAGATGCTCATTTGCTCTTAGCAAAAGCACTTGACTATCATATACTTTGCGATCTTGTGCTGATAGACTTCAGGGGCTTAGTCTCCTCAAATGAGTATAAGTATGTTTTCCACTAACACCAACAGGAATCCACAATGCAAGTGTGGCAAACCTGACAGCTCGTAGTAGCAAGTAAAGAGTTACACTGCTACTGTTTGGAACACAATTATGCCATCAGGACTGTAGGGCTTTGATCTACAGCTCAAGCATTCTCTCAGTGGACACTGAATGCAACATTAGGTTAAACAGGAAATTAAGTGTATCTGTACAGAGAAGGCTACTATAATTAGTAAGCAGAAATCAAATAGTCCCATTATAATGTTTCTGTGGAATATAAATTTTGGCTTAGATAAAAAATTCTCAAGAGCGGATTCGTTGGGCCATATGTACTCCTTCAAAGTTAAAGATAATAAAAGCCAAACGTTTCTTTGCTCCTTAAAAATAACAGTAGATAGTAACAGTAGAGGGTAACGAGGAAAAAGCAGAAACAACATTCACTCCTGTGATAAGACCACAGATGTTTGTGGAATTACACCTGGAACAAATTTTCTACAAAAGATGCATCCTCTGATTCAAAAGCAAAGGCTACTGTTCAAAAGATTTTATGCATATGACTTGCAAGGATGTTCATGTGCAATACTGATATGATGTACTATGCTAAGAACGAAGAAAATACTAACAAAGACCAACATCAGCCTTAGGCAGTTAGTCTCCTCAGGCTCACTTTCCATTCAGTGAAGGCAGACAGTTTCCAAAATTAGATAATCTGAGTATCTACAGTTAGCTCTCACATTTAACTTTGTGCTGGAGGAGTCTAATTCTTTTCAGAGACTAGACAGGGAGGTCACAGATGTTAAGAGCTAGCTGAAGCTATCCTTTGTAATTATTTCTTAAATTACATTCGTCAATTCTCATGATTCTCATGATGCAACAGCAACCTCTGATAATTTGCAATATTCCTGCCAAAGAGAAATAAGACAAAGAACATGGGGAAAAAAAGTAAGTATTACACCGCAGCCAATTTCTGAGCTTCCATAGCAAAGAAATCTACATCTCACTGACTCAGAAATAGCCTCTTAACTGATACTTTAAAAGGGATAAACTTTTATCAAAAAAGTGTACTCAAGAACAATTTCTCTGAATTTCTGAGTCAAATGCTTCAGAGTTTTTCACTTAACCCCACAATATTTTTTCTGAAAGCACTAATAGGTTCAAGCATCTCAGGACCATTTAAGCTTGAATGTGAATAAATTTATATCTTGCTCACTGCAATTATAGATAAATTATTTAATAACTGTAATTTAATTAATTTTAATTAAAAATAAATAATGCATTCAATTGCATCATTAAACTAATTTATGGATAATTGTTTCCTCTTTTGTTATTAACATAAAGAAAATTCAGATATATCACTGTGAGTTGTCCTCTGTTGTTATCAGCCAATTGTTCCAATTCAGTGCCAATTCTTCCTTTAATTTTTGACCCATCCTAACTAGAAGCAAAAATTTAAGTAACATTTAGTAACATCTTCAGAAGTACCTAAATGATTTTGAAGTGTCTTACTGAAATCAACGGGATTTAAGCTGAGTTACTTAAGGGTTTCTGAAAACTCGACTGCAAATATCTAACAATTTATACTGATGGCTGAAAGTGAATTGTGGAAGCACATGAGTTTCACAAACCTGAAGCACAAGACAAAACATGACTGAAAAACTGATCAGAAAAACTTTGTGCAAGGGCTAATATGGCAATATGACCTTATTGTTTCACTAAGATTAAAATCTTATTGGGTATCCTGATGTCTTGAAAGCATTTAGTATTTATACTTTAGTCATTCAAAAGTAGACCACATTTTCTGAATGTCAATAGCAGCCAAAAACCTACTCTTTCTGATAGAGTAAAATGGAAATAGATGCAAGTCCCTGTTGATACAATTACACCTTTTTAGACTTTCCGTTACTCCACATGGATATTTTTTTGAAGAAATTTTTAATGAAAACTGGATGCCGCTATGCTTCTATAAAGTACTTAGTGTTCCACAAGGCTGGGCCACTATTACCCAATTTTTCCTCTTTTCTTTTTACATTTCTATTACACGTAAGTTGAGGAGTGTTAACTCAGTAAAATGCTAAGCTAAACACACACACGTGCACACAAAATTTAATTTTCACTGTGTTAAAAAAATATATGGGGAAATTATGAAAAAGGAGGAATTTCATTATCAGATAGAAATATGCAACTGGAAGGTTGTGAATAATCATGTGACACTAAATAACCACCTAGCCCAGAAGATCAAATTGACATGCCATCACACCTACTTTTCCCCTTGTCTAATATATGCAAATCTGCTGATCCTACCATGCTCTTAGGACTGACCAAATCTATGAGGTAGAGAGCTGAGGAGAAGTGGTGGGATCTCCTTTTATGACCCATGAATATCAAAACCAAGTAAACCGAATTGGCCAGATAAGCTGAGACTGAGCGCAAATAACACCACCAAACACCAGCATCTTGCTCCTCATCCTGTTTGCTGAGTGACTTATATATGCAAAAAGATTTATACTGATATACTGGAGTTCTCTTAGACTGCTTATACTGAAGACGTGTTTTTACTTTTTACTGTACCTTGTCATATTGAAGCTCAACAAGCTTCTCTGCAACCTTCTACGGAATGAGAGTTGCAGTGTGGCAAAAATAGCTACAGATGCACTACAACTCCTACTGGCACACCATTGGTTTTCATGCCCCTGACCGTCAAAGCTAGGCTAATGCAATTCTACCTTCTTAAAATCAAACAGGACATTATAGCAGACCACAAACACTAAGCCACCACAGTATTTACTACTAATTAAAGTAATGCTCCCATTTTTTTCAGCACAGCACGCTTACAGTACATGGGTGGTAAGTGGCTCTTCTCAGCATGTGTTGACTACAAGATGCATTTTAAAAACAAATTTTAATTAAAATGAGCGTTTCTCAGCTGCTGAAAGGGAAAGAAGGTAATACGGGATGTAAAAGGCTCTAAAAAGTCTTCCAGTTTAATTTAAATGCAATTTAAAAATTAAGATTAACTTTACAGCCACTTACATATACTAGAATTTGCGTATAATGCATACCTTCAGTTATGAGGAATTCCATATTTCGAAAGCAAATAACTACATCAGAAACACTACTAAAAAAACAGCTCAATTTATCACATGAACTTTATTAATTTAGCAGGAGTAGCCTACATTGTCAGGTATCTATGCATCCTTATGAAATTCTGACCATACTTCAGACTGCACTCAGATCCATTTTGTGGTGTATTTTCGGAAGGCTGCTATCTCAGTACTGTTTTGCTGGAAAACAGGGAGTGATATTTTTCATCAGACTCCCACACTGCTGATTACTAAAGGGGTTGACTTTAGAGCAGGAAGGGATCTGGAGCTTCTTATGGCACGAGGTCTTTCTCTTCTGACGAATAAACAAGTACTGCTGCCTCTGAGACTGTGGAACTGCCTATGTCTCCAAGACTAACAACGAAAGAAAACAGATCTGATAGATGAAGGCACTGACTGTATGACCCTGGACAAGTTGCTTGGGGCCAGATTCCGATCCAAGTTACACTGCTCTGGGTCACTGGCCTAATTGCTCCAATGCTCTTCAGCTAACACAGTGTAACTGAGGGCAAAGCATTGGCCTTAATCTTCTACTGCTTTTAATATTAACCGTATATTAGAGAATTAAGTGGCCTTTCATGATTTGTGCTTTCACTTGTCACTAAAAAAAAAAAAGAGCAAACAAAACACTTTCATTTTAGTTTACTACTATGAACCTCACACTCATACTTCTTTACCTCATTCTTATTTGACTGTCAACAAATTGTGCCATTTATTGCAGCTGTGTCTTAATCAGAACCAAAAATGTGTTCTCTACCTCAAGTCATGAGAGTTCAAATCTAGCCAGGAGAGGCACCCTTGTATTCACATGAGCTTTAATTTGACCTGCCAGCTTGTCTGAAAACCAACTGCCTTGATCGCACAAGGATTTTCCTTTAAGACTCAATTTTCTTTCAAGCAAAGGGAAACCCAGAGAGAAAGGCAAAACTTGTCACTTGAAGGACAGCAGAGAGAACTCAAGACTGGGGAACACAATTTTACTAAGCATTTTTCTTGAGAAAGTAGGGTGCTCAGCATGAGTGGGCTTTTGTAACTCACTGGATACCCTGGCAGTCTACAGCATGAATGAGCATTTCTTTACTTCAGTGCACTGGTAATTGCTGTGTGCTTTTCACACGGATCTCTTGTAAGGAATAGGATTTGGCTCTGTTTTACACCAGTTTGTGCTTTTTAACTGTGATTTGAAATGTATTATATATTCACAATAGTTCAGGCAATTCTACTCTGTAACTTGTATTATCTTTTTAAATTTAATTTTTATGCAGGTTTCATTTTTTTCTCAGCCCTATAACCTATATAGAGGGATTCTGAGAGCCCTAAATCAGATAGGATTTAAGAACTCCATGCTACCTAAGCAGAGTGACAAAGTGCAGTACAGAAACAACATATTCAATGGGTGGAGGTTCCAAAGCATGGTAACAAAGCAGTTCACAGACAGAGGAAACAAATAAATGTACCTGGAGTTTCGGGTGCCTCCATCCAGGGGGGAAGAGAAAGTAACCTCTACATGTAGGCAGAGGTGAGACAATCCCAATAAATTCTGTGTGAAGTCTTACTGCTCAAATCTGTCCTTTCATGAAGGGTAAGGTGGTAGCTGTGTCATCAGAGCACAGGTAACACTGGCTAAAATTCCAGTATGTTCCACAGAAGAAGGACACAACTTCTCTGTGATGCAACGAATTCAGTGAGCAGATAAGCTTGGGAATTTTCCATTCCTGTGATTAGTGATATGCCTTGAAATTACACTGAAAGTGTAAAGGCTGGAAATTGGTCAGGAACACTAGCAAGTCTGAAAGCCACATGTTTACTACTGAGCATTTATATTAAATTACCAGCATAAATTCCATCATAAAAGTGTAAGTGTGTAATATTTACTTTATGTCATCAGATGCACCTTAGTAGCATTAAAATACAACTTGCTGCATGCTCTGTTCTTAATTTTATCCCTTATTTTATATAAACTCATGTATAATTTCGCTTTACATAAGTTGGATTAAAAGGAGCAATGACACAGCATGAATCACTCCACTGATAGTTGTATACTATGGCTGGCCAAGATTGAAAGAACCTTTTAACATCTTTTTATCCTGCCGATTTTGAAATCCATACGTCTTCAACTATGAGTACACAAAGAAGTAAACTGAAAAAAAAACCCAGAATAATCTCTTAAAAATGTTATTTCTCTCTGAAGAGAGATGAAATCCAGACAAACTATAAATTAAAGAGACAAATTCCAAATTAGATGCCTATCTGTATGAAATAAGATTGAATACACACAACAAAAGTTTGGTTTTACACAAAGTCTTATTGAAGCCAATGGAACAGCTCAGGGAATAAATTTATGGGATGCCTCTGACACTTGCAAACTGCAGAATTCTCCTAACAAGACTGCATTGATACAGAAAACTTAACATGGGAATTCCTCAAACTATGCTTCTCCTAGACCTGCCAGCTGCATCTGACCTAACAGTATTGGAAAAATAAATTCCAGATGCCACTCTATACTTGGAACTAAGAAAGAGTGCAACTCTGATAATACTTTCTGTCATTCTGCAGGAATGAAAGAGTAACACCAAACCGATTTTAAGGTTTCCCGTTTTTGGCAGCAGCTAGAACTGTCAAGGCTCACAGAAACTGTTGTTAGGTTATAAAAACAGTATAGCTAATCATTGGTTTTGAAAACATCCATGCAAAACAGCTTGTTCATTCAAGCATAAATAAAACAAGAACACCCTGTGAGAACAATAAAATAAAATTGATTAATGATTCAACTACAAACACCACTGTGAAAATTGATCCAGCTACAAACACTACAACAAATTCTAAGCAAACCTTCTGTGCTGAAGGAAACATTTTCAAGGTCAAATAAAGGATCCTCCCCTGTATAACAAAATCTAGTGTGGAAACCACAGGAAGTGATCCTGGAGCAGAGCTTTCTCTAGTTCCAACATCATAAACATTGTATTTGTTCATACTTTCTTGTAGCAGTGACATATTTTATACATATATCATGTATTGGCAATGTTAGTACTATATTTTCAGACATGCTTATAAATTTTTGAAGAAAGTAGTCCGCAAGTAAAAGGCTGAAAACTTCTATCAAAAGATAAAAGAAAACATAGTGGTCAATTCTGGGCTGTGTTCAGCCAGAATTAAATTTAGCCCTTCCAGGTCACATAAAGCACAAAAGGCCATGCATGCTGGCAGCATGGCAGAGGTACCTACTGTACCAAGTGGACTAAGAAAAACAAACCCAGACTGTAAGGACCTTTAAAGATTACCTCCTCAATTGTGGTTAAAGATGCTGGCACTACTTCAGCAGCACAAAGGGAACTGAAAACTACCTTATTCAGAAAAGCTGGGGCCTCCAAACCTGCTATATACAGGCCATGAATAATAAAACATGGAGGAAATTACAAAGAATGGGTAAAGGAGAAGATCCTTCTAGATTTTGGAGGAAAAATTAATGAGGCAGAGAAGTGCCAGAAGGAAAACCCAAGGTCAGCAAGATAAGCTTCTGCAAGCCTGCGGACACAATTGAACACAACGATGCCTAACTGGAACCCATTCAAAAATGAACGATGAAATACTGGAGAACTCTAAATAAGAACATGATATAGGCTCTCCTCCTCCCACCTTACATGACCAAAGAAACATTGTGCTTGTTCTAGAAGCTATGTCTCTGGGACCAGGGACCTCACTGGAAGGCTGCTGTAAAAGCTGAAGTGGCCTGTAGGGCAGGCTCTGATCTAGATTATACAGGCATAACTGCAGGGTAAATAGCAAACTCAGAGAAGCGAGCTCAGAACACAGTTTACCAGAGGTGGTAGAGCCATCAGATTAGTAGGCTGAAAAGAAAATTGCTACATCTAGTTTAAGATGGAAGATGAAACAAACAAGGAGGATACTAATGGCTTAACTCTTACTCAAGTAAAACGGGTTTTGCCTTCGAGATTTGCAGAAGATATATAACATTTTAAGTGAGGCTTGGCATTCTTACTTCTCAAACGCTGAAGTGAGCAGAATTTCTCTTCCCTAAATGATTCCTCCTGCTATTGTACTTACTAAGAACTACTGATCTGCAGGGCTGAGCATTGTCTGGCACAGATGAGACTGATACATGGCAAAACAGCTAAGGAGTTCAGGTGTCTATAGGGCTACCATAGAGCCTGTGGGTAGTTCCAGCCTAAACAAGCATCTTTATGAATGATCTGGAAAGAAAAGGTCACATTTCTGTATTGCAGACAACATTAAAATAGAAGGAGCTGCAAGCACAAAATGGCTTAGAAACATAGGCAGAAAATGATAAAATGGATTCTGTTACAGAATAAATAAAAGAACGCATCTAAGAACTATAATGTGCAACAAACACAAAGAAAAAGGGACATACATGGGAGACAGTAATGTTTAAAAAGCCTTAATTATAACAATGAGTAGAAATTAACTACAAAACCCACATTATATATTTGAGTTTCAACCCAACAATATCAGTGTATAGCACTGGGAGAGAATAGTGCTTCTGTATGTGAATCTGGCATAATTACACATCAAGCATTTCAGCTGCTTTGTAAAGGATCTAGAGAAGTTTCAGTGAAGAATAATTGAATCAATAGGGGCACAAATAGAATACCAGGCAAGATTTAAATAGCTAGTAATATATAACTTGGTCATTGCCAGTTAAAATAGTTAATAATCAATTACACAGATTTGAGTGGTATAAAGCTCTAAAAGGTGAGGAGAGAGGAAGAAGGAAGGAAAATAACTCTAAAAATTAAAGAATATCAAGGAAGAATGGGGATCACTACATTTCTTGACACAGGGATGTAGAATAGTCAGTTTTTAGCAAAGCCCCATTAGTTATTAGTGGTGTCATTGCAAAACAAGATAAAATACTTGCAGTGGTGAGATGAAGTGAAAGACATAAACAAATTGTTAGGTTTTTTCCTTTTCCACAATTCTAAAGATCATTTATGAAGACTTCAAAAGAGTTGCTTGGCTCCATTTAGTATTTTTCTGTGTCCTAACAGTAAGGAATATTACATGTGAAAACCTTAGTCTCTGACAAGAATGTAAAGATAAAAAGCCATAATAAGTATTTTTCTTTGCAACGAGAGAGCTTTTGAAGATCTTAGCTCCCACCTGAAGAAGCATTATTGCTTGCCTCAAAAAAACCCCAAACATTTCCTATTTTTAAGTTCAGCCAGGTTAGATAAAATTTTATGGAAGAAATACATGTCTTAGTAGGCCATTCCATTATTCGAACCCCAGAAAAGTGATACAGTTTGCATTTTGAAGAGAGCAAATTTAAATCTTTAAACTTGCAGTTGGGGAGAGGAATAAAAACAACAATAAACACCCCTCTGAATTTTCTGTCCTATCAAAACATCACAGTTACAAACACCTCTCTATTATGCTGGATATGAAAATCTGAATTGTTTGTTCCCGTGCTCAGAACTCTCATAGTTTAAAAAACCAAAACAACTATGCAAGTCCAACCATTCAGGACACTAAGAATTACTGCAAAATTTGGATCTCTCAGTTGTCCTTCAGGTGGGAGTCTACCTAGAAATTCAATTTTCCCCTGTTGCTGAGACTCAAAGGGTAACATTTCAGAAATAGTCCACAATGCCAAAAAAGGCATTTGTAGAATGCATCCAGAGACTGGATGATGCCACTTCATCCCTTCTGTTTGAAACATAAATGTATACATGATAACAGCCATGAAAACTCCCATTTACAAACTCTAGAAGTATCTTTCAGAATGCTCCAATAAATCCAGCATAATAATAAACTTCTGAAATAAATAAGAAAGCATGAGACATGCTCAAATAACATGGAAAGCCACAGATGCAAGTTGCTTACATAAGACAGAAATGATGTCTTAGCTTGTATGATATAATGCTTTTATACAAGCTTATTAGACTAAACAATTTTGATGGTGTCAAGTGCTTGAAAGGTGATGAAATTGATTTATTCAACTGAAACTGGCTAAGACACCAATTCCAGTTCTGATCCTGATACCCAAATGCTATCTTCAAATATATGAAGTGAGCACAGAAAAAAAACTTTAAAAGCACTTTAGTGAGACTGTATAGTTTAAGCCATCGACAGTCAGAAAACATCACAATGAAGCATACTTGCATAA
The DNA here is from genome assembly GCA_008711295.1 of Anarhynchus alexandrinus. Classification (NCBI taxonomy): domain Eukaryota; kingdom Metazoa; phylum Chordata; class Aves; order Charadriiformes; family Charadriidae; genus Anarhynchus; species Anarhynchus alexandrinus. Next base: position 2,717,020 of record VUYV01000005.1, read on the forward strand.
CCTTAAATTGGCCCCCTTGTTTGTTCAGATTATGATATAGTCTTTAACTGCATGATTACATACTATTTTTTCCACATAAATTCTGAGTCATTCAGCATACATAATGAATAGTGCATACATAATGAACTATTTTTCTTGTAACAGCTATTTGCTATTGTTCAGTGTGTAGTCCCAGGACTTATTTGCTACACATTATTCATATTCTGTTCTGAAGACAAAATTATGAATTCCATCATGGGTTTTTCCATGCTCCTCATGGGTTTTCCAGGCTACTACAGTGCCTCGCTGCTTAACAAACATTCATTAGTTTATTTTGAAAACATCTATGTGAGGGGAGGCAATAATACTGCTTCCATTTTACACACAGAAAACTAAGGCACAGAGAATCACAGAATGGTAGGGGCTAGGGGCTAGAAGGGACCTTGGGAGATCATCTAGTCCAACCCCCCTGCCAAAGCAGGTTCACCTAGAGCAGGTTGCACAGGAAAGCATCCAGGCAGGTATTGAAGACCTCTAGAGAAGAAGACTCCACAACCTCTCTGGGCAGCCTGTTCCAGTGCTCTGGCACTCTCAAAGTAAAGAGGGTTTTCCTTATGTTCAGACAGAACTTCCTGTGTTCCAGTTTGTGCCCATTGCCCCTTGATCCAGTAACTGGGCACCACTGAAAAGAGTCTGGCCCCATCCTCTTGATGGCTGCCCTTTAGGTATTTCTAAGCATTGATCAGATCCCCTCTCAGTCTTCTCCTCCAGGCTAAACAGAGCCAGGTGTCTCACCCCTTCCTTCTAAGAGAAATGCTTCAGTCCCTTGATCATCTTCGTAGCCCTCCGCTGGACTCTCTCCAGTAGTTTCTTGTCTTTCTTGAACTAGGGAGCCCAGAACTGGACACGGTACTCCAGATGTGGCCTCACCGGGGCAGAGTAGAGGGGGAGGATGACCTCCCTCGACCTGCTGGCCACACTCTTTTTAATGCATCCCAGGATACCATTTGCCTTCTTGGCCACAAGGCCACATTGCTGGCTCATGGTCAACTTGTTGTCCACTGGAACTCCCAGGTCCCTCTCTGCAGAGCTGCTTTCCAGCAGGTCAACCCCTAACCTGTACTGGTGTATGGGGTCATTCCTCCCTAGAAGCAGGACCCTACACTTGCCTTTGTTGAAAGTCATTAGGTTCCTCACCACCCAACTCTCTAGCTGAATGGCAGCACAGCCTTCTGGTGTGTCAGCCACTCCTACCAGTTTTGTGTCATCAGCAAACTTGCTGAGGGTACACTGTCCCCTCATCCCAGTCATTGATGAATATATTGAAGTTAAAGATGGTTACTAACTTTCAATGCCTACTGAAGGTGGTTAACAACTCATTTCTCAAAGCATTTAGCACTGTGCTTTGTATGTTTGGAGTCCTACTCTCACCGAAGTCAGATGCAGCAGTTGACTGTCAGTACCCCTAAAGACCTGACACCATGGTACCAGGATCAAGCACCCAGAGAAGAAGAAACACAAGAAGTCATAAACCCCTTTGAAAAGTAGGCAGCTCTTGCTCAGTTCCATGCAGAAAGTCTGGAATAGAGTCCAGGTTAGAACTAAATTTCTCTCTCCTTTCTTCCCCCACCTTGTTTACAACATGCCATTCAACATCCCCAGTATTCACTGCACAACATAAACATCCCAACACCATGGTGGTTCTGCACAGAGGACCAAACTTTCACCATTTCCTAGCTTTGAGTGCTTAACCCCGTAACCTTAATAACCTATTATATGTCTGCAATTTCTTAGGTTTTACAAAAGGGCAACTAAAACGAAGATTAAAAATCTACCTGTGACTTCAGATCAATTCTCATATGGGTAACCTGCAGTGCTGGAACATTTAGGAGCACAGCAACATGCACAGATGCGACCATTTGAGCTAACGGGCCAACCATCAGCCATACCACACTGCCATCCTTCCCACAGATAAGCACTGAAAACAGATGTCATGCTTTGCCAGTGGATTTTAGAGCTCTTTGCTGGCAAATGAACAAGGAGAATTTGGTACCCTGGGGTCATGTGCAGTTTTGGAACATGGCACATGCTGATACACACCGACCTTTCTCTGGCTGTCACACCAAAATATGGCCACTTCTGCTCTATTCCTTGAACTTGGTCCCTTCCCACCCCTTCTTCTACTTCCCAGTCACACTTCAAAAGTCCTGTTCTTTATTCCTAAGGCTGTCTTTTCAGTCCCAGTCTCTTTGCTCAGCAAGTCCTAGTAAAGTTCCTTTACTCCTAACCTCTGTGGTTCAAACTGCCCCGTTCCCCCCTCCACATTCTTGTAACTTTCTGTCTCTTCTTTGCAGACAGGGCTCCAGGTTTAGTCTTCATAATTAGTTCCTAATTCTCATTCCATTGTCATTCATCCAATTTCCCATTTAAGTGAACACGGCCTCATTTTTTTCCCAGTTTTACTTCCCTGGGTACCTGCCTGAACTTGGATTACCTCCCTTGCTCCTTCATCTTCTTTTTCTGTTCTCATTCAGGGTAATTTTGCCAACTTCTGCCTTCCCATGTAATCTAATCCTCACAAACATCCCTAGCTTCTAGGTCTTTCCTGTTCTTCCACCCTTGACCAGCCACTGCCTCAGTCTCTATTAGCGCCAAGCCCATGTGCCTCCTAGGCCAGTTTTCTTGCCCCTCTCCCCAGTCCATGTCTCCCATGTTCCAACATCCTCATATAAGGTCTGTTGCTCTGCTTTTCTCCTTTCTGCGTTCTGATAGGTGTCTTCTGCTTTCCAGCTGTCTATGCCAACTATAAGGGCACAGAAAGCAGATGACGGCATCACTGCTCTCACTCTGGCAGGACCCCAGCAGCCAAAGTGCAGTACCTGTTGGGGAAACGCTGTGCAACCACAATGTGGAGCTTCAGGAAATCCAGCTGCTAAAATCTAAGACTGTTGTACCAAGTCTGTGAAAAGTACATTTTTTTCAAAGGCTTATGATTTTCTGAAGTTAGATGTATTTTCATTGAATTGGCCTGCTATGACACAAAGGGAATCCATCTATGAAAGGTTTAATCCCAAGGTAGGGCTAATACTAATTTTATAAAAAGGTCACCAGAATTTTTAGCACAGATTAAACATTCTTTCCTGGCCTAAGTTTACAGATATATGGCTGCAATGTTCAAATATGGCAAAGGAAAATAACAAATTATACACGTTTTCCTATACACAAATTGAGTTTAGCAGAGTTCTAAGGAGCTATATGTTAGACTGTGCAACAGACTAATACTAAGATGTGCTAGTAGACCCACCTAAAATAATAGGAAAAAATAATGCAAAATGCATTTGTAAATAACAGACAATGATGAAAATAAGAGCTGATGCTTGGCTTTATAATGTTGCATTCATTTTAAAATAATCTTACCAGGTGTTTTTATTTTAAAAAAATAATCTCCAAAATGCGTACATTTGTTTTCTTTTTATTTGATGTTTGTAAGTTTTCTAAATGGTCTTGATTCATTAAAAGAGATGATGAGGCTTGCAAAAAAAAAAAACACAGAAAAAATCTAAAAAGGTACAAATTGTTGTGACATTATTAATTGCTCGTTCCAATTCCTGGATTTCTAGCTCCTGTATATACCTCCATAGGCGATATAACCTAGTTTTCTGAACAAAAAATGTTTGAATATTGATTCCCTCATCTTAGAAAATAAGAAAAATATTTTGTTATCTGCATAAATATTCCATTATTGCTTATGTTTATACTGCAGCATTGCCTGCAATTCCAAACTAAGTATGCTGCAGAATTTATCATATCTGGATATATAATGTTATCATTTCATTGACTGCCTTTACAGTTACTACAACTTAGAGATCCAGGAAATTTTTGAAAATGTGAAAATCAAGCATATTTTTAATTTACTATGGGTAGTATATTGATATTTATCACAACACTTTGATTAACCTCAGTGATACCAACATAACACCTTGAGAACTGTATCTTTTACAACAAAGATACCCTAAAAAAAATTGTAAGTATAATATAAATGCACTAACTAAACCCATGTACATAATTAGGGATCTAAACATGTTGCATACACATTTGTATGCTTACCTAGAAAGATTAATGCCCTGATCTTTGCTTGCTTGTTTTTATGTTCCCATTAAAACAAGCTTTTTAATACATAACTGCCACCTGTAGGAAATACTGAAGTATGCCCAAATACAGTCTTGTGCCAAATTAGGCACTGAGTTGCATATTTTACATGCCCAATATAGGTGCCTCCTTCAGAAATTCAACCATGTATTGTAGGAAGCAATGACCCTATATGACAGTGGCTTACTTTATGAAGATTAGTTTGTACAGCCAGATCTATAGGAAAGATGTTGCTTTCCAGTGAAGCCTATTCAAAAGGGAATTAAAATTAAAAATACTACATTTTTGCATTTGCTTGCCTGTATAACACTATTCCATAGAAATCAAGCAGTCCTTTACTACAGTATGTTGAGCCAAATAGAGTCTGGAATGATTAACATGGAGTACTTCACTACAATTACTTGGGGTAGACAAATATGAAGGATTGCAGAATTTATCTATTTTCATTTCTCTCTAGTATTAATAAAAATAAATATACACAAAAAAGCATTTTAACAAAAGAATGGTCTAGCTTCCACTAGAATGAACATAGTTCGGTTTCTCTAGGCAGGGAGTTAGGCATGAGCGGATGGAAGTGCATATTACATCTTAATTCAAACAAAAAAATTCAAAGAATTTTCAGTGCAGCTATAAAAATAATTACTGAAAAGACTTTTCAATGCCTTGTCAATATCTTGAATATTTCAAAAAAAATAAAGACCTTACAAAAATCCAGCATTTTAAATTTTAAGTCTGCCTAGGTCAAAAGAGTGAAGTGTTTCATAACAACTAATTTGTAAAAAAAAAATAACTGAGAAAGCCAGACTGACTCTTTCTATAATCATCACCTATAACAGTTATGCTCCAAAAATACACTCACAAGAAGGAAATTCATTAATCCAACTGTACAATTCGCTGATACAGTATTTCCGTTCCTCAGTGTAACATATATTCCACACTCAAAGCACATTTTGCATTAAAAAATGATAGGTTTTTTTTGATAATTCAATGTCAAATGAGAAGATGAGAATAATCCAGTATATAAACACAAATTATATGCCACTCTACAATAAACTATTTTTTCATTGTTTAACTTCAGTTTTGTCTGTTCAGCTTTGTCAGTCACAGCTGTGCACTAACGATACTACTCTCTCCTACCATAGTCAGCTTTCAGTGTTGTTTTAAGCACGTAAATTTGTTTTGGCTGTCCCTCACCACCACCTTACATTTACCTGGTTGCTTCGACCCAGATAATCCTTCATACCCGCACCTACAACTCTGCACCCAAACTTCATCTGTCCGGCGGCCCAGCTGTGCCAGCCGGGGGAAGAACTACTGCCGCCGCCCCCAGGCCACTGCCGTGTCCCCCGGCCCCCCGCCCGCCACGGCCCGGCCCGGCCGCCGCGGCGCTGTCCGCGGTGCTGAACGGTGGGGCCCGCCCGCCCCGCCGCCTCCCTCCCGAGGCCCACCTTGCGAGCCCCAGCGTCGGCCCGCTCCCCGCCTTATCGCTCGCACAAGCGACCGCAACAAGTTTCGCCGCTAGCCCACGCCAGCCAGCGGATTCCTCTGTGTATTTTAAGCACAGGAACTGCCCTACAATACAAAGGAGTTTGGAGATCACGGAGAGCAAAACACCACACCACGGCCGCTACCCCATCCCTAGATCCGGACTCTCTGCGGCGCCTGCTCTAGTTCTCCCTATCGCCTCTCCCAGAACGAACCCCGGCGTCCATTCCTGGCAGGGGCAGGGTTGTGCAGCAGGCTCGCCCAGGGATAAACGCACTGCAATGCAAGGGATGGCTTAGGGAGCGGCGGGTTTCCCTCCCTTCCCTCCAGCAAGGTGCAACCTGCTCTTTTTCCTTTTGTTCTCAATGGCAGGAGGGTGGCGGCGGCGGCAGGGGTGGGGAACACTTGCACCTACAAATACATGGGGGATAACAAAGGACCATACGCCGCGGGGATTAATTTGCATTAGCATCCATGAGGGCAGCAGCATCTTGCGTCTGCGGGGATTAGCCGTGTAGAGCCCGGACTTACCGTCCCTATCGCAGAGCTGAATCGCCTCCAGGCTCAGGTTCTTGATCACCTCCTCGCAGGGACTAGTGGGGCTGCTCATGGTGTGCGCCAGGCGCGGAGCCTCCATCGCGCCCCTCGCCGCTCCCTGCTGTCGCGCCGCCGGGGCTGGGGCTGAGGCTGGCCGGCTCCGCGGCGGGCGGGCGGTGCAGAACCAGGCGGCAGCGCTTGGCAGCGCTTCCCGGCGCCGCCCGGCTCGGCTGGGCTCGGCGGAGGCGGGCGGGGAGCGGATTTGTCACTGCAGGCAGGCGGGCGGGGAGGGGGCAGCAGAGAGGCGCGCACTCACCGCACCCCAGGCTCCGTGTTTAAAGGGGCCGCCGCCGCACCGATCGGCCCGCTCCGCTCCGCTCCCCTCCCCCGCCCCGCTCCTTATGTAACGGCGGCGGTGGCGGCCGCCTCACCTCTCCTTTCTCCGACCCCGCCGGCCGCCTCGCCCGGCCCTTCCCCGGCCCCGCCGGCCGCCTCTCCCCTCACAGCCCGCAGCCCCACCCCGCCCCGGGCAGGCAGCGGTCCNGCCGCTGGGTGCCGTTCCCCGGGCTTCTCCCCCCGCTCCCCGCGGCGGTACGTTTCATTTCGCGGTGTCGTTTCGGCCTGAGGAGGGGCGCATCGGCGTGAACCCCCCCTCAACAGCCCAGGGGTATCGGTGTCCCTTCCCCGAGCACACAGCGCCTAAATCACGCCAAACGGCAAGGGAAGGGCTGCGGGCGTCCGCGCCGATCCTTCCATTACGCAAGAATTTGAAGAAAGAAGTAATAGCCGTTGTTAAATTGATAAACCAGGAAAAAAGCTGGCAGAAGGTTACGGATGGCGGGAGAGCAGTGGGTCATCCCTGGCTACCTGCCCTGCGCAATGCCCTCCTGCTCTTTCTGTGGGAAGGAGAAACAATTCCATCTCAGTTAGCATTTCAGGAGCAAGAACGGGGCCAGAAAAGGAGAAAATTTAAATAAAGAGTAATAGGAGAAGAAATTAAAACTTGCGCAGCACTGCACCGTGGGCAGGTGTCACGGCTCGGCCCCCTCCTCACCACAGGTCCGCAGGGTGGATGGAGGAGCAGCCTCTGGGCCTCCTGAGCACCGCGCTTTCTCCAGGTTACAGATCAGCTTTGGAATCAAGCTCGTGGTGCTCAGATGGGATCACGACCCTCCAGATAAAGTGGTTTCAGCCCACTTCCTACCACACCTGACAATAAGCATGCCTGGCACCACCTTGTTGTTTCACTGAACCAAAATTAGCAACATTTGGCCATCAATTTTGAGACAGCTGCTTTGAGAAACACCAGTTCATTGCTCACTGGCCCCTGATAAGCTTGAGGCCGTGATGTTCCTCGCTCAGCATTGTGTGCCAGCAAGTCCAAAGAGTCCCTAAAGCTCCCATTTCACATTTTGAATCCCAAGACCATCCCCAGTCTCCTCCCAGTCCTTGCTGATCCAACACAGTAGCAAGCTCCACACACAGCCAGATGTTTGTCACTCAGAGGTGGCTTTCCACTGGGCTTTGGGTTTACTCTATGATGGTTTCTAGGGACACTAATCTGACGAAATGAGCTCTGGCATTACCTTTCACAAAACTACTGCCAAGTGCTGCTGCCTGGGAGAATGGAACAGGTTTCAGGAGCCCTGACTCCTAGGACACCTTCAAAAATCTGTGGTGAAGCATGGGGAGAAGGCACAACACTGTGCACCCTTCCTGCACCGTCTACTCTTCACCCCCCTCCTTTCCTTGCTCATTTTCTATTTTTTCCTCCTCTTTGTCTCTCTGCTGTTTTCTCACCACGAAGGAAAATGTGTGCAGAGGGGTCAGGCAGAGGAGAAATGGAATGAGTGGGAAGGAAACCTAAAGGAAGAGAAAATGAAAAGGAAGCGATAAGAAACAGGGAGGGAGAGTGTGAGTCAATGGGGAGGTGGGAAGGGAGAGGAGTATATGAATGAATGCACAGACAGAATGAGGACAAACGTAGAATCTGAGAGGGAAGAAATGAAAGTGGGTGAGACTGCATTCATCAGGTTTTAATTTTGGCTCTGACAAGCATTCATTCCTTGCACAGAAGCAAAACCTTTCTCCTCGATATTGCAACCACTCCTAGCACACAGTCATCTCCTACGTAAAGCTGGAAAATGTCTTTCTCTGAAGAGGGTGTATTTAGTCTCTCGGCCTTATGTTCCACACTCATTCCTTTCCACAATGTGGCAGACGCTTCAGCAGCTCACACAATCTTGTTACTTCTTTGCTACAACATTATATAAAGTCCATTTGAAGCAGACCCTGTTCTTGAATACTGAGAGAATTCCCATTTTATTCTCTCTGCCTCTATTTTATACACCTTTCTCTCCTCTACTTTTTATTCTATGCAACTGAAATCAGGTTTTTAAGAACAGATGGGTTTTGCATAGCTCTTTGAAAGCAGAGAGCTTTGGGGGTGTTCCCATTCCTCCAAGGCCTCTCATTTCTTAGCTGCCTTTTAGCAATAACCCCTGGCTGAGCTATCTATATCTATTTATCTCCCCACACCATTACACCTTTTTTTTTTTTTTTTTTTTTAAGAAAAGCCTAGTTAGTCTACAAATACTGGCAGACTTCAGTGGAAGAGTAGAGCCGAGAAACCTTTTCCAGGGCTCCGCTTTTCTGAAGCATGAAACAAGCTGGACCTGCCTGAGACAGCATTTTGCAGAGTCACACTTCAGCCTTCATGCTTCCTTTAGCCAATCGCTACTCCCATCACCTGGGCTAGGGCTCAACATTTTTTAAAGCTCAAATTACTCCCAGATGTGATTCTGTGCAATCATTCTGTGGTGAATTTAGTCCTAGGTATTTTGGTCTCAAAGCACACGATACTCCCTTGGTGTTTTTCTTACCTGACAGAACTGTACTCTGCTTGTCTTAACAAGGAATAGCATTGTCTGAGGCACAGGTTACGTTTGTGCTAAAGGATGACAAAGTCTCAGCGTATAATCAGAAAGTTTATTCTGTGACGGATTATCCCTGACAGTCTTTAGCAAAAAATGTCACATATCACAAATATGGGTCAACATTATGTAATGGGAAGTCTGCCAATGGCAGCACAACATTAGAGACAAGGGAGTGTCATGTGTTTAGAACTGCAAAAGCTTGCAAAGAATTTTCCACAACAGCAGCCTTTAGCACTTTCAACATTAAATAGAACGTTACCAATTTCCAGAGTTCAACAAGAGTGGGTCTGTTATTATTGCAACCTCACATAAGGAGAGAGAGGCAGCGTTTTCTAGCACGATACACGTACCAGGAAACACACACCTCTTGCCTGGCTAGGTTCAACCACCTCGGCTCTCATGTCTTAGCCTGGCATTCACATCTCCCAGGTAGGTCACCGAAATCTTGCTGCAGGGCTACCGCTCTACAGCAGAGAGGCTACCGTCCAGCTGGAGAGGTGTGTGGCTTCTTTCCTAAAAGCCACAAAATCATTCAAGCCATAAAGGAGAGAGGAAAAGGTGCCATGTGCTTCTCTCCTCCCCACAAACAAAGCCACACACCATTACAAGTTCCGTCCTGCCTGTGCTGCACTCCATTTTGGGAAAACTGCTCTGCAGCAGCAGCAGTGCACAGCACAGAGCTGTAAGGCAACCCTCTTCTTCCTGTTTGAAAACACTTTTGTATGTCACAGTAGCAGGGTTTTATTTGCAAGTTATAAAAGAAACCTCCTTTCTCAGACTTCAGCAAGACTCAGAGTTCCAGCTCTTCCTTCCCACTTGGGAATAAAAAAGACCTGTGTTATTGCTCAGTGGACTGTGCAAACAGAAGGCAGAAAGGCTACAGACGGTTTTCAGAAAAGAAAAACAAAGGAGGAAATAAAGACAGCCTTTTTTTTTAAAATTTTTTTTTTCTATTAATATGTCACTTTTGAGGAGAAAAGCAAAACATTAAAGGACAGATAAACAGAAGGGTCAAAACCAGTATCCAGCATTTTGGGTCAGTCCTGAAAGGAGCATTGACTAAGCTTAGCAACTAACTCCTAAAGTTTCATGGAAAAAAAGGCTTTTGCAATTTCACAGTCATTCTTTGTCTTTAGTGGACATGTCTGTTTCAAGCATGCAAAGGCATATACTTGCAAAGGATTGTGTGCAAGGTATTCTTGAAGTACCATAGGACTGAAGTAAAATCCACACACTGGTGACAGAAAGACAAAAAAAAAAAAAGATTTAAGACCCTAAGTGAAAGCTGTGACTATGTACAGTTAACGTGCAGTGCGACACAGCTTCCTTTTCCACACAGAGACAGACATTGATGTATGACAATTTAGAGCACTAGGCGCAGTATCTCACTGGGAACCTCTTTGTTTTTTCTCAGATAGCAAAGCAAGAGCCTCCTCAAATGCTCAAACAAGGAGGATGATGGCACAGGCCCCCCTTTTTCCCCTATGAAAATCCAAGACAGAGCAGCAGTGCTTAGTCTTGGCTCCCGAGTGAGTCTCTCTCCCTATTTCTCCCCCTCTCTGCAAAGGTAACAACTGCAGCCCGCCACCCGGACACTAAGTCCAGCAGTGAGGCTGCAGCTCTCTTGGAAAGGGGTCTGTCTGCTGTTTTCCACTCTAATGTTGCTCACGATGCTGGGAAGCCCTCACTATTCCTGGGAAGACTGCAGTGAGATGTATGCAGTAGGTCATACATCTCAAAACGTCTCTCCCTCCCTGTTAGGAAGACTTCATTTCAGCAATTGCATTCAGTTCATGCATTCGGGCTTTTCTTGCAAGGCCGCAAAGCATACTTTAAAACGTCAAAGATAACAATTCTGAGGTAATCTTGGGACCTCCGGTGCCAGGGGACCTACTCATGAATCTGTAGGTTTTTGTCTACTATGATGTGAAAACGGCTTCTGTATGGGGAAAAGCTAGTCTACTATTCAGATAAAAAGACAAGTCAGTCTGTGTAAAAGGCAAGCAAGGGATATGTGATAGAGGTTCACTAAAGCACGAGCAGCACTAACAGGGTAGCCAAAGTCTAACTGTTTGCCAGGTCTCCCAGTACAAGAGTTAGAGGGTGTCAAATGCAGTTAATAGCAACCAGCTTCAAAACAAACAGAAGGAAGTGGTACTTTGTGCAATTGGTGTGAGATTTGTAAGGCCAAATAATAGTGTCAACGCTAAAAGTTTGCATTGTTTCAAGGAGAGGATGGAAAAGTTCAGGGAAAAGAAATCAAATGATTCAGAGTCCCTGATCTGAAAATTATTAGACTATGGGGAAGAGTTACTGAAGACTGTTAAACATGCTTGCCCTGCTCTTCATCTTCTGTAAACGTTCATTTTCAGCCACTGCTAAAGAGACTATGCTGGGCTAGGTAGGTCTTTGGTCTGACCCAGCACAATTAAGGAAATGCCCTGGTATCTAAGCCTTCATTTCTTACCACACACCTCTACCGCCACGCCGTCCTCATTCATAATGAATACTCCAGAGTATGGAGCCCTCCAACTCTATCATCTGGGTGTGCAACTCCCAACCTACTCTGAGCAATGTAAACAATTAAAAAGAAATGTTCTTCTCAGATAAACAGAAAGATATCAAGCAAATTACCATTTTATTAATGCTATTTATGCTGCTGCTTTTCAAATTTCAGTTTTCTGATCAACTTTATAAAGGCTGAATAAGCGTTTAAGAAAGACAAATTCTTTCATAAGCAAAAATAATGTATTTGTAGCTTCATAAAATTTATTGGCTGCCTAATGGGCACAAAGTACTATTAATGCTTAGCATTATCATTTATTAATTTGCTTTTCTTTTAAGTTTAGCCACACTTTATTAGATCCATAGTATCCCTAGAGAACAACTAGAACCTTCTGTATTTCCTCTCTCCTCTGTGCTGTTAATCATTCTTCCTACTTTAGTATCATTTTCACATTTAATTAGTGCTTTATCCTCTAGATATTGGACCATATCTTGACCTTTAAAGGATACTACCAGCTGCTTCTCCTTGACAATGCTGACCGCTATTCAGATTTACTTTCTGTCTACAGTTCAGTGGCCAGCCTCTCATACCTTTAAGTGAATTTTAGCCCAAGCTGACTTGTTTCAGTAAGTCCCATAAGATGTTATGTGGCAGAGCATCAAATGCCTTTGTAAAGTCTTGATGCTATTCTGTACTCTACTAATCTTCTGGCTTCAACTTAAACAGTGGAGGGATAAATGTTCTAATTTGTCTGGCTTAGTTTATTGCAGTACACCTGTGTCATATCTGGGTCTCATTATACTACTCACTTCCATATGAATATATTTTCCCCTTCTGCTTTAATATTTATACTATTTATTTCAGTTTGGGGCCATGTCCATAAGACAATAGTTTCCATAGTTACTCTTAATTCAATTTTTAAAGACTTGTGACATGCTGACACTTTATTAGTCTCCTGATACTTCCTCAATTCTCTGTGGGTTTTTTTAGCAACTAGTTGTTCCATCCGTTCTATAAATACCCAAAGGGACACCTCAGATGCATTTGTTCAATTGATGATATTTCATTATGTATTTCTTAGTTAGTTTTTCCCAGCAGTTCACAATTACATCAATGATTTCTTAACCAAGCCATTATTCAAAGTTTAATCCCCTTCCCAATAAATTTCATGGCAAAAGTCCAATTAGTTTTAGTGGGAATAGGAACTGATTTCAAAATTTATCTCCGTATTATAAATTACTTACAATTAATATTTTCTTGGTCAAGTCATTTTGTGTTATTGTGCCTTCAGGACTTATAACACAGTCTCTTCATACTATCTTTAACCTCTCGGTCACTGTTTCAGTGTATCCTCATGCTGTCCTTATTTTTCTCATGTGCACTGAACTCGGAATATAAAAGTATGTTTTGGTGGCCCTCCAGTTTTCTGTTTCCAGTGCAGTTCATATTTTACTTTTACTCGCTTAAGTAGCCCACAGTGACCCATTCTCTCTCCAGCATTTACAGTTTTCACTGGAACAAGACACACTTCTGCTGGCTTTCCGTTACAGTGTCTTCTAGAGTCTTTCCTACTTCCCTTTCCACAAGGCTTTTCTTAAACTCTCTCAACTGATCCTGTACATTAGATTTTCCTCATAATACTACATCCTTTCATTGGATGATGTCAAAACTCTTCAAAGACAGCCAAGAAGGAGGTAGAGTTCAGTAATACATAAAGTTAATACAGAAAGTCTAAGTGACTAGTTCCTCAGTGTCAACTAATGATCTAGTTTTCTTGTAAGTATAGAGCTTTAAGCTTTTTGTATAAGCAGAGAAGATACTCATTCTAGATTAATGTTGCTGCCTGCCAGCTTTTGTACCATCAAGATCTGCTATGACTGAGGTGACGTGGCAAGACAGGAAAGACACCATTGTCTTATCCCCCTCTGCTACCATGAACGCAGCTAATTAACTGCTAAGGAAACAGAAGGAAAATTATGTTAAATGAATGAGAGGAGGAACACCCAGACATTCCCTCTCTTTGGCTCAGAGCCTGGATGTGTAGTGAGACTAGTCTTAAATTTCACTCAGTTGACTCAGTCACTTACTACAAGCTCTTATACTGTCTTTCAGATCTATGATTATTTAAATATGTGATCCACTATTAGAATTCTACAAGGAAATACATTAGAAACAGCAATTAAGAGCTGCATTTTACATGTTTTTGCTCTGGTAGGAATGTATGCCCACTTAGCACCCATATCAGGCAGATTAGATAGAGGGAGTACATGAACAGACATTGAAGTGACCGTCAGTTTATAGCACTGTTTTGTTAATAACATGTACAAGCATTTTAATTAAACCACGTTCTGCTCTGAATGATGTCCTATCACCATTAATTGTGCTCTGAATATATGGCAGCCCTGCAGTATGTCATTTGTGACATTATACCAGTCCTTACAGATTTCCAGCTGCTGTTGCAGTGCCCCGGCGTGCTTAAAGTCAGTGGAAGAACTGTGGCATTCTGTGAGCCTTGAAAATCATAGAACTGACTCCAAAATCTGTTAGTGACTGATTCACTGCTCCTGGTTCTCAAACCAGGCTGCACAGCAGGATAGTTGCAAAGGCCACCTTTAGCCTAAGGAGATTATTTGCCTTAGGATCTTCCCACAGCCAGTGGGGAGCGGTAAAATCCTCAGCAGAGTGTCTCAATGGGAGCTCATCGTAGGTGCTCTGGGTTGCCCCAGAGGAAATGTTTTCTCTTGATTTTACAGAAAGCTGGGGGAGAAAAGCATCCTGAGGCTAAATCTATGCTTTGTGAATGCCTCCTAAATTATTCTTATATGTGCTTGCAACAGCCGTCTCTGATAATCTGCAATATATTCCAGAATGAGAAATGAGAACAGCAAACAAAAAGGGCAAAATTCTCTCTCCTAGGCCAACACTAGCCCCTCACCTCCTTGTCCAAAGTTCAGGGGGCTTAATCTACACTACATGCTCACAGGGACAGTGCTGGCTGCAAAGCAGAACAAGTCATCATTTATCCAGGCACAGCTGTTGCCTAATGACAGAGGTCTGACAGTGGCTCCATGTGATGGAACGCGGGTCTGTTTTCAGACTTGTCTGATCACTGCTTATCTGTGACCTGCTGAACTCGCATCAAAAGCCCATCATCTGTAGATTCTTTTTCTCTAATTCCCTCTTTTTCTTCCATGTTAACTGCTAACATGATCTTACATGAGCTTTTTTTACCAAATTTAGTTACTAGAGTAATTTCTTTATTTTTTCCCTTTTAAAAACAGTATTTTTCTTCTTCTTAATTCTCTCTGTTCTTATTTTTCTTCACTTCTAGTCTAACCTCATCTACTCCCATCTGTCTCAATGCCAGCTTCTGATTAATATATCACCACATAAATTTAATTTAGCCACTGACAGTACTTTCTTAAGTTTGACCACATGACAGGCCACCTGGTCATTTCTGGGGCAGGGAGGGGAAATGAGGTAGAGAATAGCAAAAAGGCAAAAAATGGCTATGTTGAAGCGGTTGGTTTTATTTAGTGAAATTAAACTCTCTGGTGTCTTGTCCTTAGCATAACTATTTACACTAGATAAGAAAGCTGTATTCATGGATTTTATCAGTCTCATAACACATTCCTTGTCATGCTGTGGAAATATGAATTTATGCATATAAGTGACAGAAAAGTTTTACAATAGCAGATCCAGCAGAGCAACACAACTATTGGTGTAAGGTGGAGCTATACAGAGTTTTATCCTTTAAATGCTAGTCATCTAGGTTAGTCCTACTATTTTGTGTGGGCAATAGCTACACTGCTACAGTTTATTTCCTTAAATTTTTAGAATAGTCACTACCCTTTTAAACATATTTTTTAGCTATAGCTCCATCAAATTAATTTAGAGGTTGTACCAGCCTAATTATACACATGTCTACAGTGATATAGCTAAAGTCATACAAAAACTGAGTACAAAACCCTCTTAATTTCTGTGTACCACTAAACAGCTCTTGCCAGAAATTAATTAGCCCTGGTATTAAGGCAGTACTGAAACCCATGCGTATTTTTGGAGCAGAACCAAATGTTCATTTATAGTAAAAACTCTAGAAATGTATTACTACCTGTGTGTTTACATTCATAAAATTTATTCAAGCAAAGCTATTCAGAAAAGGCAGATATGGCACCGAGTGAGCCTAAGAAGAGATGGAAAACTGATATTTTTTAGCACCGACGAAGGACTATTGACATGTGCCTAATAGTGCAATAGAAATGAGAGCCACTGGCATGAAATTATGTCCAAATCCTCCATTCGCTGCAGAGAGTTTGAGGCCTGAGCAAAAATGTTCCATGACCACTTTTTTATCATCCACCCTGTGGTTTTGTTCTTTCTTGGAGTAATATATCCCTATAAATATATAGGGGGAGTAAATGAAGTACAAATCAAGCTAAGTCCAATGGTTAATGAGATTAGCAGCTCTCCCATAGGCTATCTATAGCCTGACCACTAAGTCTTATGCCCTCAGGAGTTAATAACAGGGCTATCACAAACACCAAAAATACACATCTGGCCTCTACCTGAATTGCAAGCGAAACTTCCTGCTTCCAGCACAGGAGCAGTGGTGTCTGATAAAAATGTGACAGCAAATAATTCAGCTGCAAACCACAGGAAGGTGCTTCCAAGATGTTTTCAGGGCTTCTTACCATTCCTTAGGTGGGGTAAGGGATATTTACTGACAAATGAGACATGCATTGGAAAGCCCAGAGGTTAGTTCTCCCACTCCTCTCACCAGGTAGTTCAAAACTACCTTCTTAATTAAAACTTGCAAAAAATGATCTAAAAGAAATATGCAGTGAACACGATGGCTAATGTGGGAAAACCCAAGCTCTCTAGGTCTTGGTTTTATTTTGCTGCACAGCACTTCAGCATTTGAAACCGTGCCATCTAGAACTTATGAGAACAGTTGTTATCAGCAAGCATTATTAAATAGCAGACAGTTTGGGCAAAGATGCTCACTCCCAATGTGTGGCTGTTTGGTTGCAGAAGGCAAATGCCTGGGAGGTGCCAGGAGTGTCAATACAGAAATAGGAGCAAGCAGTGGGATTAGACTACAGTTGGTTTGGGGTTTTCAGCACTCATTAAAATGACTGCCTGACAGCACTGTGTAAATGGAAATATTATGCAAGCTTTATGCAAAGTGTGAATTCATCTCAGAGTAAAACCTCCTTCCTGTATCTTGTTGGGAAAAACACATTATGGACCAATGTATTCAGATTGAAATAGATCATGCAACCAGTTTTAGAGAGAACGTATGGTCTTTTCCCTATTTTCTCATTTTGGATTTCTCCACCCTCCCTAGGGATGGTGGTCTGAACTGCTTATACTGTCAAACTCGTGCTGACCTCAACAGAAAATTGCTCATCTCAAAACACAGCTGAGCAGAGCAGCCAGCTGCCTCTCCTTCAGCCACTTGTTCCCAAACCAAGGTTGCAATCCCACATGCAGCTGCAAGGCAGGCAACTGAGAGCGGGGTCAGTTCTCCAGCCTATTATGTGGTGGTTCCACAGACTGCGGGAGCAAAAGCTTTGCTACAATGATCATGGGTATCTTCTTTCATTGCTTTTAAATTGTTTTCTCCTCTTCCTCCCCCTTAACTAGCCATGGAGTCTTATTACTGCTTGATCCATCTGAACCCTAAGGCAAAGTTTTCAGCACTGGGCACGCTCCTGCCGAGAGAGTTTTTTATAAAGACAGGGCATTCAAATAGTACATCAATTCCCTTCCTGCAGGCTGTCTTCATGAACACTTATTCATCTTGAAATTGGTACGCTAAGAAGTCACTTAAGCTCTTAAGCTTCCCTGATCTCATGTCACAACTTCATGAACAAACAAAAGGGAGGAGAATGCTTGGAAAAGCATAAAAAAACCCAAAAAGTGTAGTCAGAAACATTTCTGTTGCTGCAACTGCAGTTAAATAAAGAGATCACTCCCCGCATAGATAAAGCATAACAGTATGTTCTGCTATATAGCTCATAACAAACTTTGATTCAGTCCAACATTTCTGTCACCAAAAGATTATTGCTGTGGCGTCCTCCTTGTTTTGGGGAAAGCAGACAGACAGCTAGAAAGCCTGTTTGCATGCACCCTTCTGTAGACTGTAAAGGAGGAGAAGCAAGTAGCAAAGAGATATCCAGCCCTCTTCCATTGTGGCAGGACTGTTGGCTATTTCTGACAAGCAGAATGTCATTCTGACAGAGACGTATCTTAAAAATTATTTTTTCCTGTCATTACATTTAGCAGTATTGGTAGCCTTTACAAAGCACTCTTGTATTTCAGAGATAACATTACCACATGAACGCTAGCTGTGCACTTCCAAAAAGGCTATACAACACATTTCTTACAGCCTTAAATCAGCTGGAGATCAGAGGGGTTTGCACAGGGAAGCAACTAAGTGCAAGTCACTTGTAATGTTCTGCCTGCTAACTAAAGAGCAGACAAACCCTGGCAGGCTGGGCTGGAGCTGCGGGCACACAACGCTTGCTATGGCTTGTTTCAGAAGTACAGCATTGCTTTACTTTCTCTCATGCCCTCTGCCACACACCAGCAACCAAATAGGAGCATGAGAGCAGCTGACCGCTTCTGATGCCAAGGCACCGCATGCCATGGACTGTAACAGCCTGTGCTCGCCAGCACTTCTCAAAGAAAAGGAGAAGGCAGTGTTCCTCTCAAGCCTTGCAGGAGTGGGGGGGAAGGAAGGGGAAAGGAAGCTGCTCTCTGTACTCTTTATCCTCTTGTGGGAGCTAAGCTGAGGAAGCCAGATTTGGGAAAACATATGAATATGAGACCATGGCAGGTTGTCCCCTTCCACACAACACAGCAATTGGAGGAGTGCTGTCAGAGCCACAACACCAGCTCTTGATGCTGAGTTCACGCGGTTTGGGAAAGTGGGCAAGACAGAGGCACAGGAGCCCCTCTGCACTCTGATGCTGTTTTGTGCCTTCCCAGGGCACAGCACAGTGTCTGGGACAGCCAAAGAAGCACACACACAGCAGAGGTGCTCCCAAAACCTCTTCACCCTTCTCTTCCCCAAAGTGCTTTCTCCTGCTTGCTCTCTTTGCTTACCAGTGGTTTGTGGGGTGAAAGAGAAAAAGGAAGAACAAGAAGGGGCAAATATAACTTGCTGTTTCCAGAGATGACCCGGCACTGCTGCAGGGATCAGCAGGCACATACTGGTCATGATCGTCTCCCCAAGGACATATCAGGGACACACAGAGAGAAACCATAATTCTTAGGGGTGAGGGGACTTCAGCTTCTCGTGTACATCCTGACTGAGTACCTGACATGTACACCCCAACTGAGTACCCTCTCCCCATGCTGCTCTAGCTCTTGGGCTGCAGCATCCCTGAGAGGCAGGAGGCTGGTGGAGAGAATGGACTTCACACATTTCCATCGTTCAGAGGCAGTTTATCAATTGTTTGAGGACTTGTCCAGGTCAAGTTTGATTCTATTTTCAGAGCTGCATAATGACTGTTGATGACATCTGCCCACGATTGGCAGCAAGCATTGATGAGTAATGTAAACAAACGGTTTCCAAATGTACAGCCACATCTTCTTTCTGCTCCAGGCAGCTGATAAAGATCCATTGATGGTAGTTGCTGTTTAGTATGGTAAATGATTTTGGAGATTACAGTCTTCTCTTATGTAATCTCCTTATGTAAGGGCTGAGAAAGAAAACACGTAAAGAGCAGAATCTGAACAGCAAAACAGCAGGGGATCTGGAGCTCAACACAGGTATTGCCATCTTGAAAGTCTTTTCTGAAGATCCAAAGCTAATAAAAAGCCAACAGAAATAAAATCTACCCTCTTTTAAGTATACACAAGAAACTTAAGTAAGAATTGCACCTTACCACAGAATTCTGTGTGATAATCCACTACCTGGTATTCAGCTAACCAGATGTTCAGTGAATGAAATGGAAGATAACTGAGCAAGTGAGTTTTAATCCTAAGTAAAACCAAACCAAAACTGAACAAAAGCTCCAAAACCTGGAGCCTAAAGATTGCAAATGGGTTGTTCCTGAGGTAGGTTCAGGTTGGAGAAAAACACATTGTTCTTCCTAACCAGCTACCACGTGGTGACACACGATGCCTGACATTTTTTGCATGCTGATTTATGAAACCATGCCATGCTACTGTGTTCAGTCTCCCCATGTGCTGCATCAGCAGCTCCTGCTGTAAGCGTATTGCTTGTTGCTCCTAAGGAAAAGTGTGTTCATTCATTATTGCTCATTCCTCATAACTCTTGCTCATAGTAGAGAAAGGCAGAGGGAATGACTTAAAAATGTTTAAAACCTGGATGACAGAGAGGAGAATGTAAAATAAAACATAAAGAGAAGGGGAAAGAAGCAAGAGTAGCAGAATGGATGGAAAATGCAGAGGCTCTTTTGCCATTTTCATTCATATTTATTACTGTCTGCTCTGTTCTTTTCTTTAGCTTCCTTTGCTGTATCACGTGTCATACTGCAAGCTTTAAGAACATTGTGCTCAGATAAAATGTCAAAGAGCCAACACGTGCAAGACCTGAACATACCACAGAGATTAACAATGTTCGTGGGTGGAGGCTGTTTGTACTAATGTGAGAATACCTCAACAAGTTTCATACCTACCAAAAAATAGGTCAAAATCAGGAGAGGGTCTGTCCTGTCTTTACTTTTGAGCATAAGGTATAGAAGGCTCACAGATTTACAAAACTCCTTAAGTGATGGAGGTTTTTCACTGCTTTTAGATGAGATTTCTTAAGAGAGCTGAGAAAATACTGGGAAAAATCCACCAGCATTTGCTCAAACTTTTTTATGAATTCAGTTCAGCTGTGTTCAGTTCCTTCTATGTTTGTCCTTCATATACATTCTGATAAATTAATTTGCTGGTGATGAGACTCACAGAAACTGAAATCATTATGCAAATTATTCAGTGAAGGATTTGGATTAATGCATTGGTAAAGACTGGATTCTTAAAGATAGAAGCAACTAAGGAAATTTCACCTCTGCCCTGTCTCTACGCTAGTTATAAACAAAGGGCTCATATGCGTTGTTTTTTTTTCCCATTCAAAAAGCTGTAAATCTGAAATTAGTTAACATTTAAATGTTTTTCATGCTGGACTATATCAGCCTCCCAAATGGAAAACACAGCCTAAACATACATATTTTATCAAAAACTTGTCATTTTTTTTTCTGTTTGCATTTTTTCCTTAAAATGCAAAACATTAGTTGATGTGCATTTCCTTAGCAGTAAGATCAAGGCCAAACTCGAGGAAAAAAAGGTTAAAGCTCCTAACATTGGCTCCATTTAGAATGAAGTATCACAGGCAGAACAAATCCAAACATAGTACTTGCACCTGTCTTCACTTAAGCCCTGCAGAATAGCACTGAAATATAAGGTACAGAGAACATCCAAAAAGAGGGAAAGCAAGGAGAAAAAAAACGCCTCCCAAACTAGGAGAAGATATACTGCATGTTCTTGTTTCATGGGGGAAAACCAGTGATGACATATTGATCATCTGACTAGAGTCAGTCAATTAAGAAAATGAGACTTTGACATGTTTACTGCTGAATTACTAAATGTGAGCAGACGGGTTACGACAGCGGCTGATGATGTTGGCCCTACTGAGCTCTCCGGCTCTGTTGCTCAGTGCTATTGTTGCACACACCACCTCTGTGAGTCTGCTGCTTTGCTCTCCTATGCCTGGCAAGTGAATCCATTTATGTCTGTCGCTGGTGCTATATATGTAACTGAGTTCGTCATACTTTAGACAGACTCCTTGAGACAATTTTGGAGAGCAGCTAACCCACAGTGGGCAGATACAAACTTGACTGAAATTTCTAAAACAAGTGTTCTTTGTGGGGCAGACATTAATATCAAAAAAAGAAATTGATGTGTTTAAAGCATTTTGCTATCATCACACTGAGAAGCACAGACACATGGGGAATTTCAAGAAGCTTTCTGCTCAAAGATAGCTTTTCTATTAACAATTTTCTTTAAACTATCCCTTCAATTTTTATAATATTCTTACAGTGCTCCTCCTCCTCCTTCCACTTGCTGTGTTGTCTTCCATTATGATCAGTAAGTTGGCTGTCTAGATCTCTTCATTCACTGTGACATTAGGTACTTAAGCCTAAGGCGCCAATGTCTTTCGAAAGGTTGCACAGGGTGGCAACACTTTCATTCTGAAGATGAAATGCATCCAGGCACTGAATTCTGAATTTCAGTTATTGCTTGACCTATGCTGACAATTTGCACTCTTTTTTTCTCCGCTCCTTCTAGGAGGTAGACATTCAGTTATCCAAATATTTCTTTTGGACGCAAATATAGCTTAGTTGCAAAAATAACTGAATGTATATGAACAGCAGACCTTATTTATAACTGCTCTGTTCCATATGTGATTGATTGCCTCCAGTAAGGATACTTAAATGTAGCTGAGCTATTTGTGTTGGAGGCGGTGGCTGCAGAGCAGTATCATTTGGCAGTTGCCAGATAGCTGAGCTTTCTTAGTGCTCCTCTGTATGTGCCCTAGCAGACATTATTATTTTAAAAGTCACTAATACTGCTTATTAGAATTCTGAAGTAATGTTTTCCTCTGCTTCTGCAAACCTTTTGCTTTTGCTTCTGCACTGAAGTCATGGTTTTCATTCTCCTCCTCTAAACCCTCTTTTGTAGAGTTGCCTTTTTAATTCATTCACCTAATAACATAGCATATGCAATATATGTAACACTTACATTTTTTGCCAAGTAAGAAATAGAGGGTAAGGAAAAGTGTAAGGATAAAATATGTCCTACTAAGTCCCCTAAGACAGAGACAGTTCTTTCTTCCCAGAGTGATAGCAAGAAGGAAGTTCACTGACTTCGATGCAGGCGTTGGAACAGAAGAATCTGGCCCAATTAACCTCAGTGGAACGGCACAGAAGGATTTTCACAGCAAGACATTCTAAAATGACACCTGAAACTTGACGGCACTGTATTTCAACATTGATTAGAATAATTAGTTTATACCTGTTATGACACTATCTCAAGTAATTTAAACATAATATGCCCTGAAACTATAAACAAATAATTTGGAGGAATGCTTTATGTGCAGGAACCCCTGAATAAAGTAAAGGAATGAAGTTACCAGACAGTCTGAGCAGCAGAAGCCCCGCTGCTTAAAAGATTTTCATGTGGATGTCTATTTCTAGACTTTGCTTCTAAACTATCAAATATGTCCCTAAAATAACATTACACCAGAACACAGCCTAGGTCAGAAGGGAATACTGGCAAACAACATCACAATGTAGAGACCCTCCACGTTTCTACTTTAGAGTAAATAGCTCCACACAGCCATGAGTATGCAACTAGAACTGCTGAAAGAATTAATTATGGCCTACTCATGTTTCATCTCTCCAATAAATGTCCTACTGAGAATAATAAAATAATGGAAAACAATGGATTATAACATCAGGAGTTGTGAAAGCATTCAAACAGTGACACTCCAGAAGAACCCCTCTTGACTTAGTACACAAACTCCAGAAAAGAATGGCACTGCCAGTATTTTGGAAAGGTGTTGGCATGTCATTTATATATATTTTGATATTCTGTATTTCTATTTCAAAATATTGAAATGGCCATTGAGTTCTGAAAGGATGTACACCAAAAGTTGCAGGCTTTTTCCCTCGCATTTTAACAATAACCACCACCACCACAGTATGATCTTTACATGCCTCTTGTTCATCACAAGTCCATAGAGTATAAAATCCCTCCGATAATCAAAATAAAGCTTCATGAACAGAGAAAAATTATTACACAGCCATAGGAACAGCATGCACCAAACTAAGTTGATTTTTTTCTTTTTTAAACATGTGTAACTCCATTAGAAAATCACATAAACTTACTTAAAAATAAAAAGGGACACAAATTCAAGTCTTGAATATACCTTGCAGCATATTTTGGAGGTCAGCAGGCAGAGACTATCTTAGATCTGAGATAAATACTTCTAGAGATGAAAAGTTATCAGAAATTATCATCACTGCCACTTCTGTGCACTCAAGAGGGGAATGCAGCTCCTGTGCTTTGGTTTGACAGTAAACATACCACCATGGGCTGGAGGAGCACAGTCTATGGAGCAGGAGGGCAAAAACCATGTGTGCAGTTTAGATACAAATGCTGATTATGGAAGTCACCTTATCTCGTTACAGAGAAGCACTATGCCATGGGGAGCCTTCTGTAGTTGCATGTTTCTATATTGACCTAAACAATGCATCCTTTGGCAGCCACTGCAGAAGTCCACTCCTTGGGTAGGATGAGAGGTAGGACCTCTGTAACTGCAGGAAGACTTCTGCTCCATTACAGCTATATGAATAGTTGTCTGCCATATGTACTGTATACAAGCGCTCATTTTAATTAAGGTTTAATCTCCTCAATCTCTGCACTAATCCTTGGTTCTCTTTCATAGTATTCCCACAGACCACTCCAGCGTATTTTCTGGCATCGAAAAAGTCTTAAATTTGCTGGGTTTGGTCTGGTTTGATAGGCTCCTGCGTACCTTTTTTCATCTTTTATTTTCTGACAGAAATCTGTAAATATGCGAGGCAGAAAAAAAAACCCCACCAGTGTTTGAGCATTAATTGGATGAGAATGGCAATTTGCGGATTTGAGGAATAGCAAAGGTGCCACTGGAGTATGTAAGTGGGCAGCTGGCACAGTAGCTTTTGCCAACATTTGCGTCAACGTGGGAGTACAGCAATATGGTAGCTGTTAACATTGTACTCAATAAATATCTCATCATATGTGAAGATATGACTAGCCTTTTGGAGGAAGAAGCTGAGTATTCTCTGCATCTGCAGCAGGATTTCATGTGTAATCCCAGCAAATGTCAGCAGGCCTTTGTGGGTGCTTAAATACTGTATACATAAAATTGCTTTCTTGAAATCTAGTGTATAGGTAAACAGTGAAATAACAGTGAAATAATTCACATATTGAATTATCCAGAGAAAAACGGTGTAATGCTCAACACGGCACTTTTTCTCAGCTGACTCAGGCCTTAAGGAAAAACACACAGGCCTGCTGTTGTCAAGTGCACGTGACAATTTTTTTTTACTATGAGACTTGGTTTCTGTGTGCTATATAGACTAGAATAGACTATTTCAGTTGGGAAGGAGCTACAATGATCATCTAGTCCAACTGCCCGGCCAATTCAGGGCTGACCAAAAGTTAAAGCATGTTAGTAAGGGTATTTTCCAAATCTAACGCTGACGGGCTTGGGGCATCGACTGCCTCTCTAGGAAGCCTGTTCCAGTGTCTGACCACACTCTCGGTAAAGAAATGCTTCCTAGTGTCTGAACCTCCCCTGGTGCAGCTTGGAACCATATGTGCATCCATAAAAAGGGTGCACTTAAGTTATTTACAACTTGTTGTTGTTGTTGTTGTTGCTGGTAGAAATAGGATGTTAAAATTATTGGTTTAGGACTAAGGAAATTGTTTCTGTTTCACATGAATTTGATACATTTCATAACTTATATGTTAAACAACAAGGCAATATTGCAGATAAAAATGGCACTAAAACTCAGTAGGGTACATTTCTACAACTATTTCTTGCCATGAGGTTTCCTCCTGTGGATCTCTTACAACCCTTACACAAAGATTCCCTACATTCGTCTATTAGAAAAAAATTATCTGGTGTTAGATTTCTGTCTTCTAGTCACCTTCTGTTTTCATTTTGCTGTGACACTTCTCTGTGAGGAGTGTGCCTACACCTCCTTCTCTGCCTTCTTCAAAGGGCCTTCTTTCTGTGCCTTGGTCCACCACTGCTACTCTTCTGAGTGTCATCCCTACACAGCTATTAATTTGGAATAATTCCCAGAGCCCAATGCTCTATACTTTATGCAATATATGTTCCCTTAGAAGAAAGTTGTCTATAATAGAAATTTATCACGACATCGACAATTGAAACGTCACCATTTTGAAGAGTCAAAATCACTGAGATTTTCAAGAAATTTTGTGTGTGACACTTCAAAAAGGTTGATTTGTGGATGCAAATAGCAACAAACACAGAACCAGAGCAAACTCAAAATATATACAATAACACTTCGCTTGATTGTTTCATCCATTTCATTGAAAACGAACACACTAAATTTGGTAAGGTGATATAAGCCATTAGTTATTTTCAGGACCTATGAAAATACCCTAAGTTAATAAATTCCTCATTTTTATTTCTTTCTACATTGTCCACTAGTATCTTGCTGCTAACATGTACATGAACCCCAGAGTAAGCATGCTTTTTAACACCGATAAATTCTAAAACAAATGTAACACAATGTCCTATCAAGCCACTAGTAAAATGAGGTGGCTACTCAGGTAGAGAAAATTTTCCATTCGGTAGTAATGGCACTTACCCACTCTCCAAACCAGCTTCCACAATGAGGATTCTACCCACAGAATGTCACCCATGTTTTTATTTTTACATTCACAAAATCATACGCTGTCTTTTAGGAAAGAATTCTGGAATGAGAGGTAGGGAAGAAATGACAGTACTAAATGACACCACTATTTCAAACTAAAATGAGTTCTTAAAGTGCTTTGGCTACTATGATGGACAAAATCACTCTTATATCAGTAGGAAATTGAGTTTTATAGTTTCACATGCAAATATAAGAAGGGCCATTTACACTTTCTTACTGAAAAGTTAATGACTTGCACATTCCCTAATAAAATACTTTCAATCAGCCTCATTAACGTAGCTATTTACATTCATAGTTATTGTCATAAGCATAAAAAAAAGAAAGATATTTTCTCCACCCTATCCCTTAAGCCTAAAAGTTTAAAATTTGTATCTGTAGAGAAATATCAAACTGCAACATTCTCTCACACCAAAAACCCAAACCACAAAATTGCACTGTCTGAATGAAAATGAAGGTCCTGAAACGTTGTTCTGGAAAGTGAGATATCAGCAGACTGATTTTTAGCAGTAGGCAGCCAAGACAGACCACGGCAGGGACGGGTATAATTTTTTACTGCCAGTGTAGGGTCAGCCTACTGCCCTGGAGGAGTGAATAGCTCATGGGGACAGGCCAGCCCCATGCAGGACAGAGGAGTGGAGAGCCCTAAATACCCTAAATAACTAGCTTTCCAATAAGAAATTAAATGAAAAAAAATAATCAGTAAATCCAAGCATGCTGACCCATGTGAGATTCATGAAAATGGAAGGTTTTATGCATGAATTTGACACAAAGTGTGGAAAGTGTTGAGAAATTTATAAAGCCAAGTACTATTGACTCTTCGTTTTGCAGTGAACCACTACTCTGGTGGGTTTTGCAATCCTAAGGGGACTTGAAGCAAGAACACTTCAGCTGCACAGTAAAAGCACCTATTTCTCAAACTAGATGCCAAAATAAATAGTCTGACATCCCACGCAATAGAATAGATCATTCTGCACACATATAAATAAATAAAACTCCACTTAGAAAACAAGCAACAAACAAACAAGAAAACCTTTATCCTTGAGCATCTGGGATCCAAAGGCATTCAAATCCAAGAGAACAAATCATATTTGAGCTTTGTCGCATGCTAACGAGCAGTTCTGACCATCCCTTCAGAAGAGGGCACCATCTGTTACATCTTCTTCCCAAATCAC
Organism: Anarhynchus alexandrinus; assembly: GCA_008711295.1. Classification (NCBI taxonomy): domain Eukaryota; kingdom Metazoa; phylum Chordata; class Aves; order Charadriiformes; family Charadriidae; genus Anarhynchus; species Anarhynchus alexandrinus. The sequence goes on from VUYV01000005.1 coordinate 2,744,255, forward strand.
ATACATGTACTCCCCTCCTCCAAAAATAAATAAATAAATGTATTCGTTTCATGGAAGCAGCCATAACCTTTTGAACAGATGGGAAACCTGATGGACTGAGATGCAGTGAATCCCTTACTTGCTGATTTCAGGAAGGGAAGCTTTTGGTTTTGAAAGTTGTTTTTAGACAATTTTCCAACTTCATGGCTTAGGAGAAGATCAACAACATAGAAGAATACAATCTTATGTTGTTAAACTCTGGAGGCATGTGGGAACCGGACAAAAATACTTAATGCCAGCAGAGTAAAAATTTAAAGAAAAAATGCCCATCAGATTTGCCTGTATAACATGGCTATTCCCACTCAAATCCGTCAGTCGTTTCATACTCAGGATTGCATCAAACCATTAATTCTACAATAAATTCTCCTCCTGCTCCCCACAGCATCACTATTCCCTACTTTCTGCATATCTGAACGTCTCACTGAATCTCATTTTCCCTGCAGGTAGTGGGTCATGTTCTTCCAAGCCCCTTCATCCTGTTTTTTCTGCTCTCTTCATCACCTTTCTCTCCTAGTTGCTCGGCTCTTTTCTTGTTCCCTTTCCTCCCTCTTTCCAGCCTCCATCTGCCCCAGGACTGCCGTACCTTGTGCACAGGGTGACCGGCTGGGATCCTTGCTTGAGGAGCCGCCCTCTCTCACACTGGAGATGGCAACTTCTCTGTGGGCCATTCCCCTGGCAGAGGGCTCCGCACTGCCCTCCTGGTGCTCCTCCCCCAGCTCTCGCCTGTCCCCTCATTCAGGCACAGAAAAGGGAGATTTTGTTGAAGGTTGTGTTGAGGCCTCATGCGGGGAACAGTCCTGCCCACTTTGGCCACTAGCCAAACACCAAAGACACCTGAAGTGAAGGGTCAGTAAGGGACCTGGGATGCTACTAGTCCCGTCCCAAAGTCAGGGGGGTGTGAGCTTTGAACTCTGAAGGCTGCCTGCGTCCCAAAATCCCTTTGCAGTTAGCACTCCTGGGGACCTCCTTCTCAGTGCATATACTCTCCCGGTACCAGAACTGGGGAGGGTGAGCAGGGGGGAGGAGGAGGTGGCTGCGCAACCAGGCTTCCCCTGCCGCCACTGTCATCGTATTCGCATTGCAGGGAGATGATCTGGCTGCCTTTGTGGGGCCTTTTGGCAGGAGCCCAGCAGCCTTTCTGTGCCATTGCTCACATTGTACTGCAGGAGTATAAACACGGGCTTGTCCACAGCGCTCTCGACAGCTCTGGAGGAAATCCATGATCGCCCAGTGTCAAATAGGCCAGAGAAGCTGGGCTGCTTTCTGTACACCAGCTACTGTCCGTATCCTAATTCCCTATCTCTTGTAGGAATATGGAAGTTTGCCGGTATAAGAGAAATAAGACAAGGGAATATGATGGGACTGTGACAAATATTCTCACTCAGAGTTTGATGCTACAAAATAGTCTTTAACGCTTCACTGTTTCTAAATACACAGAGTGGACAGTGTTTAACATTTCTCAGGACCATGCCAAGGTGCCACAGAGATAAACAAATGATGCAGAAAATACATAATGTTTGAGAAGAAAAAAAAGAGATTTACTAGTGTGAGGAGGAAAATATTTTAAAACCAATCGTCTCTCTACTCTACAAATACTCAAAAGCATAAAAGATGTTATCAACACTCTACTCCCTCCTGTCTAATCTCTCTTTGACAGGGAGGATAATCCTGGAAAGCACAAAGACAAGATCTTTCATCTACCTAGAAGTCTTAATACCCTACTGCTGGGCACTACATTTGAGCTACCAGAGCACTACGCTGACTTTGCAGGGATTTGACTGACCGCACAACTTCAAGGCCTGAGAACACAAGAAATAGATCAGAAAAAAAATCAGCAAGCTTTGAGCTCTCTAGACTGGGAAAAATTCCCCTGTACTTTCTCAATTTAATGCATGGACTTGAAACCCTCTGGGCCTTCCTTGTTGTGCATTCTGCTTCCTACAGCTGTAACACAGGTACTGGTTTAGTCTTCTGCAAATACTGGATGTCAAACTTCCCTTGTGCCCCACCTCATACAGACCAAGAGCTAATGTTGCTCCTACAGTACACTCTGGGGAAATTCCAGTATTAACAGAATTAACAGAAGCTGGTGTATGTGTTATAGCCCCAAATTATGGTGGGTTTTTTTTTTCATTTCCTCTGCTATCACTTGGGCAAAGTTGCTTTGCTCACAAGGAAAGCCCTTCCTGAATATAGAACCTGAAATCTAGGAAAGCATAGGTGTGCAAGCAGGACCTCCCTCCATGTGCTCTCCTTTGCCTGTCCCACAGTGGAGCAGGCAGAGGGGTGAAGCACACATGCTAACATACTGTAAAATAGTGCTTTAGTTGTCTGTAAAACAGAACATGGCATTTCATGAATAACCCCTTTTCTGCAAAGACAAAAGGCAGGATTCTCCTGCCAACCTCCCCATTGCTGCAGTGATCAAACTCTTTGGAAACTGATGTCAATTGTCTTTATTTCACTGTCTTCAGTGAAGCTAGACAAATTTATACCCACTGAGAAGCTAATCCTTACGTATTACTGCAGTAGTGTACTACTGTAAAAAGGAGCATAGCCACAAAATTGCAATGCAAATATGGATACGAAAAGAAAAAGGATCTTTCTCTTTCCTAAAAGCTGTTATCCCATCAGATTTCTACAAGACTTTTAAAGCGCAGGCTACAGACTTTATTCTCTCTACCTTTCCTCTGAAGTTACATTGTTTTAAGCAAATACAACCTTTATAATTTTTTTTCCTATCCCAAATCAGTTAATATTTCCTGTTCTGCATTTAATTTTTAATAAGGAATTAAATATGTACTCGGATCAAAAAATCAATTTCCTTTTGAATTACCCAAACGTTAAAACCGCACTTCTGCGACAGAGATGGCACTCTGAAGAACAGAGCCATCTACAGAAATCTTTTTGATAATGGTGTCCTTCTTTCAAATCCAAACATTTCCTTGATGTAGAATACAAATTGAGCTCTAGTGTATAAGTCAGCTTGGATTTCAAAGTTGGCCTTTATACTTTGCCATTAATTAATTCCGTCCAAGAAATTCAAACAAAGATACAAACAAAAAAGTTCTCTAAATACGTTACATAAGGCATTCAGAATATTCCAATTCATTCCCCTCCAGGAACACAGCAGAGTCAAAGAATAGTGTACACAGCATGTTTAGACTGTATAAAAAGCACTAGAAACTGTAAGAATAGTTTAAAACCCATTTATTTAAAGCTCTCCATTATAAGAGCTATTGTAGAGTATTTGCTAATCAATCTACACTTCTGAGTTCCAAACAATTGCAGGCTTAATGAAGTGTACTTTTCTTCACTTTCAGACACAGGAACAAAGAGTTTCCTATTAAAAGGGAGGAAATGAAAGCAGAAGGCAGAAGACCTCTTCCAAAAATTACTGGAGCTTCTGAGCAATTTAAATATTGAATAGAAAGTCAGAAATTCTTATTTGGGATCTCTTTTTTAGGAGGAAAAAGATCTGAGAAAGAGACTCTTTACCAATACACTCCATGTACAGCTTTAAGTCAGGTAGGATGAGTATTCTCTCTGATATGATGAGGAAAGTCTCCCAAAATCTGGCAGGGAAAACTCATACAACTTCAAATTTTTAAATCTCATATTGTTGCAACTATCACAACATAATTAAGACAGAAATTGAGAAGTAGGGTCAGTGGTCAGTCAGTATAGAGAGATCTTTCAAGTTGAGTAATCGAAAATGGTTTTTGCTGGGGAGTAAGAACACAGCACATATGTCTATTCAGTCTGAAAATAAATTAAGAGTTTTCTTCTTCTCAAGATTTGCTTAGTCCAGCTTGTATAGAAACAAAAGGGAAACTTATCCCCTAACATCTTTGGTGTAAAACTTACTAGTATTCACTCACCTGAAAAAAAGACCTGGTAGACAGGGGAAGATGCAGAGTCACAAATGCTGTGTCAGACCAAATATCAAAGTGAAAACTAGACTTTGTTGTGTTCTCCACTACCCTACAATGCACAGATGCCATCTCCCTCCCTGTCCCTCCTGTGACAATGTGACAATCTTTTTATAAGAGGCCACAGAGCAAAGTTGATACCACACAGCGCTACAAGCACCATTAACTTCTGTAAGATTTCCCAAGCCTGTTATCTCCTACTCTTAAGTCTTTATTCTTTGGACCCCAACTAATTTCTGGCAGCTCCTTATTTGTGCTAGGATCTTATATGATTGCTGGTTTTGTGTAGTCCATCTGATTATTTTCTTGTAATTTTATTTACTGTGTAGTAAGACCTAGGAAATTCCTACTGCAAACTGTATTGTTTATATGACTTAATTTCTAACACTTGATTGCAAACATGCTGCATGAGAAAGGAGATATTTGACATTCTCTTCACTATTTATTTAGAGCTAGACCTACAATAACGGACAATCTTAATAAGGTTTTAGGTTAGAATAACTTTTAGCATTTCCTGGGACTGTTTCAGAAGATACAATTCCTACAAGGGGAATAGAGATTAACTCCAGTGCCTATAAGGGCATAGAGGAGCATATATCATTCAATTTTGCTTTATCATGTTTATGATAACCAAGGCTTATGAATCACTATAATTCTATCATAGAAATTTTGAGGGTTTGGGGGTTTGTTTTTAACATATATTCATTGACGCCCTTTAAGCACTGAACCACCTGCACTGAAAGGCATAAAAAAAAAAATCACTTACGTATTGTAGGAATCAGCTACTTGGAACAATCTAAACCCAAACCAAGAAAAGATCAGTGATTTTCCTCTTTCCTCCCTGTAATGAATTCCAAATGCCCTGATTGAACCTTCCACCTGAAAACTGAAGAAGTCCAAAGGAAGCTGATACTTGCATCGTCATAGATTATCTATCTGAATATCTTTGAGGTCTCTCATTCAAGAATTTGGATTTTCTCTGAGTCACATGGCTTGGAAATGAATCTGACACAATATAAACCCTTTCATTATGTAATTGCAAAACTTCATCTCATCTTTCATATAAATACAGAAACTCTGCTACTTCTGCCTCTCATGCTCAGTCTAAATATCGCTCTTGTTATATCTTTGCACTGGGTTAATATGCCTATACTTTGCACTTGATAAAGATAACAAATTGTTGCTTGACTTACTGTCTGAAAATTTGGTACGGTGTCTCTATTTATGATCTGGAAAAAGATAAATGGCCTCAGGAAATATAAACAATAACCACAAGGATTTTATGAAGGATAAACAAAACCACCTGTGAGTAGCAATGAAATGTTGATTTTGATGGGACATGATGAAGTAGGAGTTATACCCCAATTCAGAAGCAAGTTAAAAAGTGTTCATGAAACCATAGGAGCTTTTGATATTAACATGGGCTTCAGAGGAAAGAGGAAATTCCAATTTTCTTAAGGAAACAAAGTCCATCTGATCCCAGCTAGCTTTGCAATGCATAGCCAGATATTCAGGCATGAAAAACAGGCTGTACCATTTGTCCATGAAAAGCAGTATCATGCAAGGAAAATCTGTATTTTTATTGTGATTACAATTTATAGACTACATAGTCTGGTATAGCGACAGATTAATACTTCGGCAGCATAGTGTGGGATGATTGCAGATTATGCTAAAGGCTCTGTAAAGAAGGTTTCCATGACAGCATTTTGTGTATCATTGGTGTTTTGGAAATAACATTCAGTTTTGATCTCTGACTTCTACAGATTTTGCTGTTCCCATGAAAGATTATATTTGAGTGGAAAAAAGCCAGGGTTAGCATGCGTATTTTGCATACGGCCAAGAATGCCTGGAAGTGATATTCCTGTGATAAACTGTAGAACTATGTGATAAACCACAAAGCTATTTGATAAATGCACCTATTAAACACCTTTAATTACCTTTTCTACTCTCTGGCCAGTAACCATTCTGTCTTGGGACTTATTCTGAAGTTTTATGCTGTTGAACAGGTTCAGACAGCTGGCGTTTCCAGTCTGCTGTCTACATTAAGATATAGACCTTTTCTTGAAAACTAACTCTGTCTCAAAGCCCAAGAGAAGTTAGTTTCAATCCTGGGCCAAAAAAAAAAAAAAAGCTTTTCTATACATTAAAATATGATGGCTTTTAAAGCACAGCAGCTTGCTCCACAGCACTGAATGAGATGGGAGAGTTGGGACAGGAAGGGCCTTAAAAATACTTCACATTCAGATGTCCATAAAAGTTGTTCCAAGTAATTTTTTAATCTGTTTTACAGCAGTCTTATTCTTCCACATTTGGGCAGGGATTTTCCAAGGGACCTGAAAGAGTTAGCTGCCCAGTTCCTATTGAATTTCAGTAGCATTCCACCTCAACTCCAACGTGCTGCTCTGAAGGCTATTAGACATGAAACATAGCTTCTATACATGAGTTTAAACTAACACTGAGTATCTGCGATTTTTCAAGAACAAGGCCAAAATACAGATCTTATCTGCAGCAGAGGGAGAGGTCCTGTGTAACTTGCTGCTGGTTTGGAGCTGGGGACTTCTCTAAATCCACCTATGACTCTGATAACATGCCTATCTGTCTGTAAGCATGTATGTACAATTTACATACAATGAAAAATCTAACTAGTTGCAACCTCCGTAAGGAGCTTTTCTCTTAATCCATTTGAATTTCAAAGCATAGCTAAAATTGCAGGAGGATTTTAATTGTATGTAAGATTTGAGCTTGGATAAGTGATCCGTATGGATTCTTAATCTTTTGTGGGCAGCCAGTACTTCTTAATCAGTGTAAAAAAGAATTCAATAATAAACACAAAGAATGGGCAACATTAAAAAAGCATGGATTTTCTAGTATGTTTGGAGGTATGGCACACAAAATTCCCTCTGACAAGGGAAAGAAGATGTACTGTTTCCAAAGTGCAATTTTTATTAATTGATTTGCCCACATTTCTTAGAGGATTATGAGAAAAATTTGAAGATGTGGTGAATGAACAGTACAGCATTCCTCCGCTACTCTCAGGGACAGAGACCTATCCACACACTCCATTCCTAAAGTAAATCCCAAAGTGTTTTTCCAAAGTGTATAAATGTCAGTCAGAAGCATTAGCCACTGGTGTCCCACTTTTCATGCATACTCCTTCATTTCAAGCTCCAAATAACCCAATAAATTATACCAATGTCTGTTTCCATCCTTACAAATGCTTATCAGTAGTCCTGCACCATGTCAAGAAAGCAGTTTTGCTGAGGCATGGCATGAAAATGAGTCTTTTGCTCCTGTTTTGAAGAGTGTACAGATTTAACATGTGAAAAGCTAGCGTGTAAAGGATGACCTGATATCCTTTGATAACACGTAACATGAAATTAGAGCTTTCACTAGAATCAACAAAAGCAAGATGCACTGGTGGCACCACAGATAACCCAAAGCAGCACTTACTTTGCACTGAGCTACGGTACTGTCTAATGATTAATACAGTAAGAATTTATCTGACAGACCGGGGCTAAGAGAGAGCCTAAAGCCCTTGGCACAGCCCTAGCAGTGAGGGTACTACATGTGATAGTAAGTTGTCTGTCTCTCTAAATTTACAGCAAGAGAAGGGGTGAGATAAAGTCCTGAGGATAAACACACAGGTGAAGAAGGGAGAGGCTAAGTTTATAGTAGCAACTTACTTTATCCAGTGCTAGAGGAAAGCAACTATCTTCTTCAGGGTCAGGTAATATGCTCAAGAGAGACGATTGCTTCTGGTAGCTTTTTTTCTTCAAAAGTAAAAGGGGGGGGGGGGGGGGGGTCTGAACTCATAGCCAGATCTGCTTTGCTATTCACCTGATTTCTACCCACAACTCTCATCTTAGACTTGTTCCATGTTCTTTGCATAAGGTCTTAAAAGAAATTTTGAGAAGTTTGTTCCGGGGGAAGAGGCACGGTCTTCCATTTTTGAGGAACGCTGGTAATCACAAGAACAGGCCATGGTAAAATAGTTGATGGGATGCCCCTGGAAGCTATGTTGTGGTGCTGCATGTAGTGCTGTATCTTGCTACCTCAGCATACTTATAAAGTGCAGAGCAGCACTCACTTCTATACCTAAAGTTTGTTACTTTAGAGGAAAGAGTAAATGAAGAGGGAGAAAAATGCTGCTCCACCACTGTCTTCACCCTTTTTCTCACCAAGCTTTTGTTTATTCTTTGAAAGAGGTCCCTATCCTTGTCTTAAGTATAAGGTAACCATTTTGACGTGAAAATGCATGTAAGCATTTGCAGACTCTTTGGGATACAGCAAACTGCAGCATTTTGCTAGCAAACAGTGACTCTGAGCCCACAGAGAGGGTTTGCGCTTTGCCCTGCTACAGAGACCCTTCTCGCACAGGGGACATGTTACGTGCCCTACAAGTCTGACAGCTGGCTTCTCTCTGTTCCACAGTCATCTTTGTAACATCACTTTGTAACACACCACTTTGCACAAGCCGTGGGAAGGCAATCCATTAGAAAACTACAGTCAAGCGCAAAATAACACCATGCCAATAGCAAGTTTTGATGATAAAGTGTTCCCAAACCAGACAATCTGGATATATACTGTGTTCAAGGGTAAGTCACAAGCAAAAATTAAGTATGAATTAACAAGCTTCGAAGCAAGCCAAAGAGGATTTTGGACTTTCTGCCTTTCTGGATTATCCTAGCACTAGGCATGCTTTTGAGCTGGAGCAAGCTGCCTTACCTATGCTGGCTCTCTGGCACAGGGAAGGCTGAAGGATACAGATACAGCTAGCATCCGTGGGCCAAAAAGGCAGCACATTTCAGCAAATTAGAGAATGTAAGTGTGCAAAGCATTTAGGTACCTTATTTTAAAAATTAAGTGTCACAGGAAAGTGAAGATAGATGTTATCTTGGAAAGAGTTTTACTTCTCCTCAGATGTGTTGGCACCTGTTATTACGTACTTAGTAAGTTTCCCTAAAATCAGACCTTAAATAAACTGCAAAGTATGTCAGTATTTCTTCCGCTCAGAGATGGGATGAGATGTTTTTTTTTACTCTTTGTCTTACCAATGAAAAGTGCAATGAACACTTGAGCTGTAGAAAATACACTCTAAACCCCCCAGCTTTTAAACAGACACCATTTTATAGAAGCTGGTAAAGTCCTATGGCTCCCTACTTGCTTTGGTTCCTCTGTCTGACTGCAACGGGAGCTAGCTATGTAATATCCAATCCCTACAATTCACTTGTCAGCAGCTATTCTGCTTCTTTTTCCAAAGAGAATACCATACAACTCTAATCAGAGTTGATGTAGATCAATACGAGCCTTTACTTTCATTATATTTAAAGGGACACATGATTTATTGATTTGTGTATCAAAATTTAGGACACATATTTTCTGTTTTGTCTGCAGTCAATCTGCTGTAACGCACAGTGGATCTGTAGGTCCAAATATCATTCAGTACAAAACCAAAGTAATTCCAGGAAGATGATTAAGCAACTATATTAGCATAGGACACATTTATTTTATATTGTCTCCAAGTCTGTAGTATGTAGGTATCTCTACTTGAACACAATGAAATAAATTAGTGCCCTGCAAAAATAATTAAATGTGAATGTCCTTGCTTTCAAGGGTTGTATAACATAGTTGCTTACTGGCCTTAAACATGATGTGCTATTTCTAGATATTTAAAAATAATTTAAAATTAAAAGCTAATTTATCTTGTGGTGTTGATAATTAGTTAAAACCAACAAAGAGCTGGTTAAAAAACAAAGGCTACATACTGTGCTGCCATATATCCTTTGCTTAATAGGCCTTTTTCTTGTTTGTGGGTTTTTGGGTTTTTTTTTTAAATAAAGTTATCTGATTATACATCTGACATGAGCTGATCACTAGAGTGAGGAATTAGGTAGGACTCACCTCACTGGCCATGTACAGACATGTATACATTAAAGATTTAGTCTAACAACTACCTAGGCTCCCTCCACAGTCAATGCAGTAGGACAGGCACCTCACTCTACTCCATCCTAATCTTGGGATCCTCTCCAATGATCAACTCCACCTAGACGGCTGACCTTGGCTACATACCTGAAATTTATACAGCCAAATACAGAAGATATGAATCCCAGTTGTAGTGAAAGCTGTTGATTTTACTTAAAATCAACTTTGCTTAGTTTCACAGGTTTGACCCAGCCCCAATACCTCGCGATACATTACAGCTAATTTCCATGAGATTAGTGCATTCTTACAGTCAGGCAAATGCAAAAGGGACTTGCTGAATCATGCCCTCAGTCAAAAAGATAGACTTACGTTCACTTGTTAAAGCTTGTATAAATCATATGCGATCCTTAACAGGATTAATTAACACAGTATTAAGGATAAAGAACAAACCTACAGCTGTAGTGTCTTTAACCTATGAGAGGGACTTTTAGCACCTTTGACCTTTCCCACTCCCAGTTGCAGTCCCACTTTCCTACTCTCAAGCACAGAAATATCATTCAGATTTATTTCCACTTGGAAACAAGGAAAAGGAACATGAAAAAGAAGTTAATACTAATGAATGACAGAAAGATTGTTCACTATGGAGGTGTCATCACCTGCTAATAATTTGTTTTTTCCCCAGGCATAAAGCACATCCATTTTATGTGTCCTGCATATTAGCAATGCTGGAGTTGGGAGCAGAGAACACCAGTTATACTTTTGCTGTGTGAATAAAAACATGATCCTATGTGAATGACTCACTGCTGTTGTGTAAGCTTGTAAGCATCTTTGCGTGAAAGATGAAGGCATTTTAGATGAGCCCATTTGAATCAGTGCTGTCCTCTGAAGTTTAAGGACATTGTTCTGAAGAAGACAGACTTGAAATGCAACAAGATTTGAGCTAATGTGTTACTGGAAAAGAAATCCACCAAAGATCAGCTAAGAAGTATTCTTTACTGAAATACATAGTTCAGCTTGGCTGTGGAAATGCCTCTGGTTAGGATTTATTTTGAACTTTGACTCCAGTTACACAGCATTCCTGAGGGCAGGTGTGGTCATTCTAAACTCATTTTAGGGAGTTGGTAGGTCTGAAACATACCCCAAAGGGAAGTTAGTTTCATGGCAATATTTTTAAGAAGTTGTTTCAACAATAACAGATCAATCAATTTTTTCAATTATTTGCAGGCTTAAAGAGAAATCTTTTCTTTTTCCTGCCTCCATTTTTCACTGAACTCGACTTGTCAGGCCTAAAGTGTGCTCATACAAACCCTACCTTACCACCTCTGCCTGGCATTGCTGCCAGACTTACTGTTGGCTGCTGGGTGCACTGCCACTGCTCCTGTCCTCCTCTGCTCAGCCACATCTGCTGCTTGGGCTGCTGGGGGAGATGAAGAGCTACCGTGGGAGCCCACAGGTGCCCTGCCTGCCAGCCCCTTTGCTCCGAGATCCCCCTCTCCTCTCTGTGGGTACCGACTGTGCCCCCCCATACGGCCTGATGCATGTAGAGGAGCTACTTGGCTCACAGGGTAGCACACATGTGCTTTGCCTTAGGGGAGGTGGTGTGAAGGGAGCCCGAGAAGTGAAGAGGTATAGAGGAGTCCCATTTGTGGGAACCGGCACATTCCTTTGTCACAAGACTAAAAGTACATATGGCCTTTATAAACTTAGGGCTATTATTTCTGGCACTGGTTCCCACTCTCTCACCAATCCTGGAAACCATATTAGCAAGTACTGCACAGATTTCAGCAATCACAGTCAAACAGGAAAAATCTTGCAAGAATTTATCATCTTACAAACGCAGTCATGCCTAAGAGATGACACAAGAAAGATACTACAAACTTGAGAGACAAAACTCGTTTAACAGGCCCTTATTCTTTAGTCATCCAGGACAATGTGTTTCTGTATTGGCTTTGCTTCCCTGGGCAACTGCGCTGAAGCTGGAACACTTCCTTCACGCAGCCCAAATACTGGTTTCCATTTTGTAGAGCTACACGATTCGATTTGCTTCGGTGGTTCAAAAGTTCAATGGGGAAGAGCTCCCGCCGAGAGGAGAGCGCAAGCAGCTCGCACTAACAAATGGGTGCTTGCCTTGGAAAACAGCACAAGTCTGTTCGCCTGCATCCAAACTGCAGGCTGCTATAGCATCCCACCGAGAGCAAGCCTGGCAGGGGAAGCAACTCTACAGACCTTTGAGTCACCAGGAGTAACACAAACAGGAGCCAGAAAAAACATTTTGCTATTTAAAAGGGAATCGTTATCTAGTGCTTGATAAAGTTTATTGTACCAATTTGTGGAATCAGGAGGGAAAACAGTACCCAGTTATTTGAGGAAAGCATTCAGATGTAAAATCTGACCTCAGCTCTGTGTTGTTGTTGTGACAGGATAGAGACAAAAGGATACACAAACCCCATAGCTAAGAAAGGGGAAAGAAAAGCTGGTAGCTGAAAGAATCCCAGCTGCTGTGTAAGGACAGTCACAGTGTGCGAGTCTGAAGGGAATCACCCACGTCCAACTTCATGTCCAGGGCAAAAATAAGTACAAAGGCAGTAGTACTTGGGAGGTTTCAATTATTGTGCCTTGCTAAGCTGAAGCAAAGTATTTTCAGAGCAAATGAATAAAGGTAAAGCATACTATTCTTTTTCACAAAAAGAGCAAGTCAAAGCAGTGTTATTCCACGAGCACTATACACCACAAAGAAATACCTTCCTCAAAAATACAGTGTCCTGCCCTGCTCCTACTGGAGTCGGAGACCTCACTAGCACTAAGGGAGAAGAATTAGACCTACACAGTAAGCACAGATAAGAATTTTTCCACACCAGTCTACTACATTTACCAGGACCATTCAGCTACTGATATATACAGGCTTTTCTATCATAGCACATCAACAGCCAACCCCTCTGCCTGGAAATGCTTCTCTGCAGTGGGTCAGGAGTGCTCACAGCACGCAGGCACACCATTCCGCAT